>CM034008.1:5699014-5923104 GCA_019603395.1 Cyrtorhinus lividipennis
CATAATTAGTAAAAGAGCCGCACGTATAGGTCGGATTCACTTTACAGAATGCCCTAAATGTGGATCTGATTAATCAGAAGATATTTGGAACAAAATGAGCTCAACTGTCAATTACCTAATTCCAGCTCGATTAGTTCCAAGTTCCAACCTACATGAATTCAGACTACCAAATTTAGTAAAAAGGATTTCTGGAGAATACATTTTTTGTTGAAAAAATGTTTCAATCTGCAAATTGCTCACGTTCTTTCACGATAGCCCAAATGAATGAATCTTCGTTTGAGTTCACTTTAAGGGCCTCCAAGTCAGGCAGCAGAACCCGGGCAGAACATGTAACAGGTTCCACTCATAACGCCAATTTAGGGGTGGTCCTAAACAGCGGCCACTCCTTTCCTGGACCCTTTGAGGGCGACCCGGCAGACTGGAGCCTGTAAGATAACATCTCTCTCTCCCACTAAATACGAGGTATCGTATTTTTTTTAACCAACCGGTCAGCGGCCCAAGTTGGACGAAGGTGAGCGAGGAGAGACCGAACTCGGTGACGTCACCGACGGTCATCGATCGCCGCTCAAGGCGGATCAGCTGAGCCATGGAGTAGGTAAACACTCCCTTAACCGCCCGGCCAACCCTTCAGTCCATATCGCTTTCACCCTGTTGGGCTTTCCCGACCCTAGACTTTTATTTTTAATTTTTATGAGGGCTGAACACTTCACCGCGACCTTCCCACAAAGGTCAGTCTTAACACGAAAGAACTTCCTCACGCGAGGAACATATTGATGAGAATGTCAAATATTTTAGGATATCGACTCGGCCGCAAGGAACACATAAAACTTAAGTAATCCAAAAGTCAAGAGTTCAAATTCAATTCGCCACTTTCTCTTCTTCGCCCTATACCCTACACAATAAACAAAGAAATCAGTCCCAAAAAAACAAGGTTTTGATTTGATCACAGGTCAAGTCCTGAAGACAAGATAATCAGAGGTAATCATGATACCAAAACTATGGTATCAGCAGAGCATTTCGTGTAGGTTCATCATACAACCGCCATTCAAATTACTTATCTTTATTATAGTGTAACGATTTATGTTCTTAGTAAATAATTTATTAACAATCGTTCACTTGAGTACATACACTGTTCACATTCGCGCACATTACAACAATGACAGAATCACAATACACGGTTTGTACGCGGTTGTCGCACTATTTATAACGCGGCACGGCACAATTTATAACCCGAAGCGTCTAGATCCGGACTCCAAATTGAACTGAACTGGGCGGCGCTCATGGGTCTGTTTTATACCTGCTGCCTCTCGGTCGAGTACCTTCCAGAATGTTCCCCGTTGTTCTGGAACTCGATGTTTTCTTTAACGGGGAGTTCCCGAACGTTTGAGACCCTTAATCCTCCACAGGTCGTTGACCTTGCGACGCCAGCAGCCCATTTGACCGGCGCAGGTGCGAGCTCGCAACAATAGTTTGGAATTAATTGAAGATTGTTAGTTGTCACCTAGCCACCAGTTCGGAATCTAATAGACGCACTCAACAATGGCAAGTGCATAGATTTGTAATCATCATTGAAAAGGCCCTCAAAAAGCTATTTTTCTCGATGTAACTTAAGCAGTTGATTGTGTTTGACTTGACACAATAGTCTCAAGCATGAACAAAGGGGGAAATAAACCCACACACCTGCCGGCAGATAACGTCAACATGCTGGATGTCCATCCGCCGTATGCCGTTTTTGTTGGTTATTCCTTGAATAATCAACTTATGTTTTCATGCAAATGGTCAACCTCTCCGATTCGGCTCAAAATTTTTTTCTGGACGTTTCATGATATCCTGATCAAAAAAGGTCAATGTCCGTCCGCCGTACGCCGTCCGCCGTCCACGCCATTTTTGGTAGTAGAAAATTTTCTAAAAATCTGAAATTTGGGTCAGCGTCTGTTCCCGGCCTAGGACGGTCCTCCAAACTTTTCAGCCCGATCGGACCAAATTTGGGCGGGGTAGGGGTCAAAATGTGTTTTTTGAAAAATGAATTTTCGAGATTTTGGGCGATCTAGGCGAGTGGGGTATCATTTTCCACTAAATTTTGGACGCTGAATCCAATGAAACGGGCCCCAGAACGATTGGCACCCACTGGAAGAAGTAATGGGTCAAATTGGGTATTTATTACCCATTTTGAGTATGTGTTTTTGGGATCTCCGGTACCTGGGCGTGTGGGGTATCATTTTCCACTAAATTTTGGACGCTGAATTCAATTAAATGGGTCTGGGACCCCGCGCACCCACTGTTTCCTCCATTTCCCCATGTTGAAGAAATGAGTCTCCATGCGCCTGGTCCAAGGAATAACCAACCCCTGTGTAAAATTTGCAGCGTTTTTGGTAGTGGAAAATGTTCTAAAAACGCCGAAAGTTCTTTCACAGGGGTTGGTTATTCTTCGGACCAGGACAATGGAGACTCATTTCAATCGATTCAGCGTCCAAAATTTTGTCGAAAATAATACCCCACCCCATGATCGCCAAATATTTGACCCCGATATTTTAGATTTTGATATTTTTTGTTTCAGAAAATGGATTTTCGAAATTTTCTATGATCTAGGCGTGTGGGGTAATTTTTAAAACTAATTTTCGGACGCTGAATCGATTGGAATGGGTTCGGGACACTCCACACACACCGTTTCCCCCATTTTCTCCCATGCTGCTGGTCCGAAGAATAACTAACCCTGTGATTTTATACTAGAGTCAAAATTTACAGAATGAGAGAAGAATATAGAGATTCAGAAATGAATGTCGATCTACAAAGCCGACCATTAATTTAACCGTACCTTCTAAAACGAAGCGGGAGTTAACAAAGATCAAGATAACAATTTCGAAACAATGGGCGGGTGTAAAGGTTCGTATAACACGAGGAAATGATCCTAAGATTTCCGTTGGATTAGAGAAGTTGGCGCCGTTTCGCTTGGTAGGTGGCTCGTTCTAGGCGATCGTCGTGTGTAAAAGGGAACAAGTAAGATGTGACGTCAGTTCCCAACCGGCTTCCTGCATAACCACGGAGAAGATTTCCGAAAGCCCTAACGCTCACCGGACAGCAAAGAGAATTTACCATCCGTCGTATCAAAATGATTGAAAACGCTGCAAATTATGGAACATTTATTCATATGGAACACAGTTAAAAGCCACACGGAGTACATCCGCAACATTTCTGATCATTTTGAGGGGGAGTTGACGACATTACGTACTTTGAATTTTTTACACATTGAAACTAAAAAGGTAATGTATGGAGAGAAGGAATTTTCCTCAGACTGTACAAATTCCGGCATGTATAATTCCAATAGGAATGATATACTAAATACGAAAAGACAATAAAAGTGTAAACTTATTGTTGCGAGCTCGCAACGGCGCCGGCCAAATGGGCTGCTGGCGTCGCAAGGTCAACGACCTGTGGAGGATTAAGGGTCTCGAACATTCGGGAACCTCCCTGTTCGCTCCAGACAGCACGTCGAATTCCCAGAACCAGGGAACGTTCTGGAAGGTACTCGACCGAGAGGCAGCAGGTATAAAACAGACCCACGAGCGCCGCCGAGGGCAGTTCAATTCAGAGTCCGGATATAGACCTTTGGGTTATAAATTGTGCCGTCCCGCGTTATAAATAGTGCAACAACCGCGTTACAACCCATGTATTGTGATTCTGTCATTGTGTAAGTGCGCGAATGTGAACAGTGTATGTACTCAAGTGAACGATTGTTAATAAATTATTTACTAAGAACATAAATCGTTACATTATTAACAATATTTGACCCACTTGTGTACAACAGGCCCAGTACACTTCCTTGCGGAACACCAGCATTGATTTTCATGGGTTCCAAGTATACACCATCTTGATTTATTCCGAAGTACCGGCCTGACAGATAGGAGCTCCACGTATCCTATAGGAAGCATCTTCTTGAGTTTGTAGATCAATCCCTTCATGCCAACTTTGTCTAAGGCCTGTGAGACATCCAAAAATATTGCAGAGCAGAGTTGTTTCTCCTCAAGGGCCTGCTCAGTGATATGGACAATCCTATGTACTTGATCTATGGTGGAATGTTTTCGGCAAAATCGAAATTGATGATTTGAGAGAAGCTTGCCTTCTTCTATAGTGGTTAATAGTTTCTTGCTTATCAGCTATTCAAAATGATGGATTTTTTATGGTTACATAATCAATAACCAAATATTTTCTTGAGTTTTACAATCAAGTTAATGATTATATTTTCAAGGAGTCAGCAACACAATCCCAAATTCCGTTCAAAATTAATTGAAAATTAGCAGGAGACCAAGTAGCATGTTGCAGGCTGATGAGAATTTGTTCAGTTACTCGCTCAAGGCAAATTGTGAGCACAATAGAAATGTGCTTAGGACCAGCTAAAATACATAGGGAGCATTAGTTCCATTTGGGTAGTTCCAGAGGGTAGAATTGCGGGTGCTTTGACCTTACATCATTGGCACATGAATTCAATTGCTCTATCACAGAAGGCATAACCAAAACAACTATCTCCTCATCCAATTATAATTAATTTCAGTTTAGCATCCTCTTAACACCAAATACCACAAATGAGCCAAATAGCGAGAATATTTGGGAGTTCTGCCTATCATCAGCTGACTGATAGAGCTCTCTTCTGACGTCACGCTCCCCTCTGACACCACGTTCACAGCCTCCATGACCGTGTTGCCAACATAACGAGAAAAATCAAGGTACCAGTTTGCAAGGCAACCACATAAGGTAGGTATTTTTTAAAATTCCAGTCGTCGGCTGATAATAGCCCAATGATTACAGCTTGCCAAAAATTATTTTTGGGGGTAGCCAACTATCTGGACAATTTACCGTACGTTAGGCGTGTTAGGGCTCATTGTAAAGCCCCTGATCACACGATATCGATTCCAATAATCGAATACCCGAAAATATGTATTTCGGAGTGAGCCAACTCCAATATTCTTCCTACTTGAGCCAACTAGCCCCCTGAAACGGCCTCAATAATCCGAAAGCGTTTCTCAGTTGAGTGCTGAAGTATCACGATTTCATTGCAGGTTTAATAATTGATAGCCGTGAAAGTGAAATGCAATTAGCGGAACGACGGCGGAGGCGGATTGGCTACGGTTTTCAGCGCTGGACTTGGAAAACCAATGTTGAACTGCAAAACAACACGCGAATAGCGTCGACCGTTGCCGTCGGTTACATTGAGAGAGGTTAAAAAGAGACGCATAATTGACGAGAAGAAAAATTGATTCGAGAGCTTCAAAGAAATAGAGTTGTTATGAATTTAAGGAGCTGCAGCGCACGGAGGGAATATTATCATCTTATGAATTTATTTAGAACTACGCGAATATCAAGTGTATTTTAGCTATTCAAAACCCCTATACACTATATTTTCTCATCGCAATGCACCCCCCTTATCAAATCAGCAATCTAAATAAGGTGATAATAAGTCAATAATGAGTAATGAGAAAACATCAAATCACGATTTGATGTTAATTGTGATAATTTCGGGCTGTCACATTTTTTACCTCTTCTAAGACGAAATGCGAATTGTTTCTCGTCGCCAAGGTCAACGATTTATCAAATGTAACGTCAAATTTGACCTCTCGCCGCATAATTCTCCCGTTGAGCGTATTATCGGTAAGGACGAATCCTGTGACCCCAACTTGTATTTGTCGGAGCAACGAAAATAATTTCTGTGATAGTGAAAATTCACTCGGTGAGCCCGTCAATTATTAAACGCTGCAAATTCTTTCACACTCGTTGGTAATTCCACGGACCAGGCAGTAGAAGACTCATTTCTTCGACATGGGGGAAACAGTGGGTGTGGCGGGTCCCGGACCCATTTCATTGGATTCAGCGTCCAAAATTTAGTGGAAAATGATACCCCACACGCCTGGATCGCCAAAAATCTCGAAAATCCATTTTTCGAATTACACATTTTGACCTCCACCCCGCCCAAATTTGGTCCGAACGGGCTGAAAAGTTTCGAGGACCAACTAGGGCCGAAATCAGACGGCCGAACCCAAATTTCAGATTACTAGAAAATTTTCTACTACCAAAAATGGCGCGGACGGCGGACGGCGTACGGACATTTGACTTTTTGGTTGGTTGGTTATTCCTTGAATAATCAACCTATGTTTTCACGCAAAAGGTCAACCTCTCCGATTCAAAATTTTTTTCTGGACGTTTCAAGGTGTCTAGATCAAAAACACTGCAATTCATTCATACACACGGGTTGGTTATTCCTCGGACCAGGCGCAAGGAGACTCATTTCTTCAACATGGGGGAAATGAAGAAAACAGTGGATGCGGCGGGTCCCAGACCCATTCCAATCGATTCAGGATCCAAAATTTTGTGGAAAATGATACCCCACACGCCCAGGTACCAGAAATCCCGAAAACACACATTCAAAATGGGTAATACATACCCAATTTTACCTATAACTTCTTCCAGTGGGTGCTGATCGTTCTGGGACCCATTTCATTGGATTCAACGTCCAAAATTTAGTGGAAAATAATACCCCACTCGCCTAGATCGCCCAAATCTCGAAAATCCATTTTTAAAAAACACATTTTGACCCCTACCCCCCCCGCCCAAATTTGGTCCGATCGGGCTGAAAAGTTTCGAGGACCGTCTTAGGCCGGGAACAGACCCCTGATCTTCAGATTTTTTAGAAAAATTTCTACTAACTAAAACGGCGCGGACGGCGGACGGACACTGACATTTTTTGATCTAGACACCCTGAAACGTCCAAAAAAAAAATTTTTGAGCCGAATCGGAGAGGGTTGACCTTATGCATGAAAACATAGGTTGATTATTCAAAGAATAACCAACAAAAAAGGTGAATGTCCCTTCGCCGTATCGCCGTCCACGCCATTTTTGGTAGTAGAAAATTTTCTAAAAATCTGAAATTCGGGGTCAGGGGGTTTGTTCCCGACCTGGGACGGTCCTCGAAACTTTTCAGCCCGATCGGATGAAATTTGGGCGGGTAGGGTCAAAATGTGTTTTTTGAAAAATGGATTTCCGAGATTTTTGACGAAATTTTGGACGCTGAATCCAATGAAATGGGTCCCAGAACGATCAGCACCCACTGGAAGAAGTTATGGGTAAAATTGGGTATGTATTACCCATTTTTGAATATGTTCATGAGATTTCTGTTACCTAGGCGTGTGGGGTATCATTTTCCACTAAATTTTGGACCCTGAAATCGATTGGAATGGGTCTGGGTCCCGCCGCACCCACTGTTTCCCCCATTTCCCCCATGTTTTTAAATTAGTTTCCATGCGCCTGGTCCGACGAATAACCAACCCCTGTGTAAGAATTTGCAGCATTTTTGATCTAGACACCTTAAAACGCCCAGAAATAAGGGGTTGGGCCGATTCGGAGAGATAGACTTTTTGCATGAAAACTTAAGTTTTTATCATTTCCACTAAATTTTGGACGCTGAATCCAATGAGATGGGTCCCGGAACGATTGGCGCCTACCGGAAGAGGTTAGGGGTCAAAATGGGTACCTATCTACCCCGTTTTCGGATGTGTTTTGAGATTTCTAGTACCTTGGCGTGTAGGGTATCATTTCGCACTAACTTCTGGACGCTGAATCGATTGGGAGTGAGTCTCCATGCTCCATGTCTCCAGTCCGAGGAATAACCAACCTCTGTGAAAGATTTAGCAGCGTTTTTACAGTTGATTCTATTAATTTTATTTCAGATTTGAGAAAAGGTTTCATTGAAATCGATGTACCGATAGAAATAGTGATTAAACATTTTTAGCAGGTAGCCGTCACGAACGGAATTGGAACAGAATGGTCTCCTGAGAGCACTGAGGTATGCCTTTGGTCGTCTGGGCGTGTTGACCGGCCGGCGAGGAAACCTTTGAAATGTCCAGCGTCTGTGAGCGCGGGGAATGTAGGTCGAGGGGAGGAGCTTTCACGGTCACATGCTTTTTCGAAGCAACAGACGATATAAAGGCATCCACGTACGTGTGTAGGAGAGTACTATTGTGACCAATAATATTTCCTGTCGATTGATTCTAGGAATGATCAACCAATATAGTCTGCAAGAGGTCAACCTCTCTAATTTGCCCCAAAAATTTTAGGGCTGAATCGATGCAATGAGTCTCCATGCTGCTGGTCCGAGGAATAACCAACCAAAAACGCTGCAAATTATTCCTTAATGGTTCATTCAGCCATGGAGCCTAACAGTGAGTTCATGTTAGTTACTGATGATGACCTGACCGTCGAAATCGATTCAACAGGTGTACTCATTATTATTGGTGGGAATAGACTATCGTTTGATACCTCCGTTCTTATTGAAATGGGTTTAAACAACCTCGTCGCGGAAGATTTTATTCGTCTTATTAGAATCGATTCAGCGATGGAAGAAGAAATTTAGTGGAAAATGATACCCCGCACGCCTATGTACCAAAAATCTCGAAAACACATTCGAAATGGGTAGATACGCACCAATTTGACCAATAAACTCCTCCGGTGGGTGCCAATCGTTCCGGGACGCGTCTCATTGCATCCAGCATCCAAAATTTGGTACACATTTAGAATCTGGGGCCGTGACAACAACAATCGATACATCGATGCCAATGATATATATAATTTATGGAATCAAAAGCCCTGTCAGCTGCCTTGGGCTCAACTTATATAAATACCGATGAAGATCGATTGATAGGAATGATTGATAAGATAAGGACAATGTGGTCACCTCCTAAAACAAAGACATCATTCTCGATCCTACTAAAATCTATAGTATCGACTTATCAGTAGCAAGAGCCGCTGGCCCCGGATTCTAAACTTCAACCCAAAATTTATTCAAAAATAATACCCCACTTGCCTAGATCGCCCAAAATCTCGAAAATTCATTCTTCTCAAAACACATTTTGACCCCTATCCCCCCATATTAGGTCCGATCGGGCTGAAAAATGTCGCGGACCAAGTAATGCTGGAGATCCCTGACCTAAATTTCAGATTTAAAAAAAATTGTTTTCGAAGACCAAAAACGGCATGAGCGGAGATTTTAGATTGGTTTAGATAGGTTTGGGCGAGTTTAGATTGGTTATTCTTGGAATAATCAACCAATATGATCATGCCAGTGGTCAACCTCTCCGATTGAACCAAAATTTTGCAGTAACTACAATTGTTCTATTATTCCCAGTACCTACTGAACTACCTACCAATGAAGCTTAAGAAGCCTAGAAGGTTCCATTAGCCAGTAGGTTACAGTGGGAGTGGTGGAGGGGGAAGCTTCAAACAGTAGGTAATAACATCAGTTCTCAGAAGGACTAGCAATTTTAAAAAGAGGCAGTGTTGGCAACTGAGTATTCCTAGTTACCAATTAACTTAATTAACGTCGAGAATGTTCTTTATTGTGTTGGTTTTCAGAAGGACATGCATTTTGAGGTGAAGCACACTGTTGAAAACTCCTGCTTACCAGTTCCCTTCTTGGAACTTGGTTTTGTCCTGAATCATCTGCAGACTCTTCTGCCCCTTGACAACCTCTGGAGGGCTAGGAAAAATGAAAAGACCCTGCTCACATCACTCATGTTCTGATAAGAGCGTCCAAAACTTAGTGGAAAATGATACCCCACATGCCTAGGTACTAAAAACGCTGCAAATTCTTACACAGGGGTTGGTTATTCGTCAGACCAGGCGCATGGAAACTTATTTAAAAACATGGGGGAAATGGGGAAAAATGGTGGGTGCGGCGGGTCCCAGACCCATTCCCAATCGATTCAGTGTCCATGATTTAGTGGAAAATGATACCCCACACGCCCAGGTACCAGAAATCTAATAAGCACATATTCAAAATGGGTGATGTATACCCAATTTGACCCATAACTTCTTCCAGTGGGTGCCAATTGTCCTGAGACCCACTTCATTGGATTCAGCTTCCAAGATTTAGCGGAAAATGATACCCCACACGCCTAGGTTCCAGAAATCTCAAAAACACATATTCAAAATGGGTAATATATACCCAATTTGACCCATAACTTCTTCCAGTGGGTGCCAATCGTCCTGAGACCCATTTCATTTGATTCAGCGTCCAAAATTTAGTGGAAAATGATACCCCACTCGCCTAGGTCGCCCAAAATCTCGAAAATCCATTTTTCAAAAAACACATTTTGACCCCTACCCCACCCAAATTTGGTCCGATCGGGCTGAAAAGCTTGGAGGACCGTCCCAGGCCGGTTACAGACCCCTGACCCAAATTTCAGATTTTTAGAAAATTGTCTACTACCAAAACGGCGTGGACGGCGTACGGCGGACGGCGGACGGACATTGACCTTTTGGTTGGTTATCCTTGAATAATCAACCTATGTTTTCATGCAAATGGTCAACCTCTCCGATTCGGCTCAAAATTTTTTTCTGGACGTTTCATGATGTCCTGATCAAAAAAGGTCGATGTCCGTCCGCCGTCCGCCGTACGCCGTCCACGCCGTTTTGGTAGTAGAAAATTATTATAGTAGAAGACAAAGGGGTCTGTTCTCGGCCTCAGGACGGTCCTCCAAGCTTTTCAGCCCGATCGGACCAAATTTGGGCGGGGTAGGGGTCAAAATGTGTTTTTTGAAAAATGGATTTTCGAGATTTTGGGCGATTTAGGCGAGTGGGGTATCATTTTCCACTAAATTTTGGACGCTGAATCCAATGAAATGTGTCCCAAAACGATCGGCACCCTCTGGAAGAAGTTATGGGTCAATTGGGTATATATTACCCATTTTGAATTATGTGTTTTTGAGATTTCTGGAACCTAGGCGTGTGGGGTATCATTTTCCGCTAAATCTTGGACGCTAATTTCAATGAAGTGGGTCCCGGAACGATTGGCACCCTCTGGAAGAAGTTATGGGTCAAATTGGGTATATATTACCCATTTTGAAAATGCATTCTCGAGATTTCTGGTACCTGGGCGTGTGGGGTATCATTTTCTACTAAATTTTGGATCCTGAATCGATTGGAATAGGTCTGGGACCCGCCGCACCCACTGTTTCCCCATTTCCCCCATGTTGAAAAAATGAGTCTCCATGCGCCTGGTCCGAGGAATAACCAACCCCTGTGTAAGAATTTGCAGCGTTTTTTGATCTAGACACCATGAAAAGTCCAGAAAAAAATTTTGAGCCGAATCGGAGAGGTTGACCTTTTGCATGAAAACATAGGTTGATTATTCAAGGAATAACCAACCAGAAGGAGGAAATTAATTCTCAGACTCCCTTCGTTCGGAAGCCACTTCACCCTCACTGTTCCATTCCCCCATCGATTCGAGGCGGATAGTACGAATCCTTCGAAACACACGCGCAGTTATCCTCCCTCTCAGAGGCCCTGCCTGAACAGAATTAGCTGAAAGACAACTTGATTCGTGCGAATACAACTGCGCAAATGAGAGTTGAGACGTGGACGGAATACAAATGGAGGGTTTTATTCGTTTCTCGCGCAGTGTTCGGTTGTGCATGTTAATTTTGTAGTTTTTCAATGTTTTTACCGCGAGTGTTGAAGATTTCAAGTGCCACTGGGGGCGACAACAACCGCGTTTTTATGCATTGGCATGATCACAATAACGATAACAGCTCCTGTATATGAATATAGTGGGATTTGTCTACAATGTCTGAGCCTGAGCGACATCAATCCTCTTCAATTCATTTAAAAACCAATAAAATACAAACGTCTGGTTTTTAAACTCTGCACCGATATGTTGATCAATTTTCGGCACTGCAACGTGAATCTGGAAGAGTTAGACAAGGTTGGCTAGACTGGAATCGGCCTGCGGTAGAGATGAGATGATGGAAGGGGTCTCATTGTAACCGTCACATAATCCTGTTTTAGGTCGGTACAATGACATTGTATGAATAAATAATGGTTTTGGACCGGTTAACACCGTGGGTTTGCGCACGTTTTTTTAAAATGGCATTTCCACCATTGCCAAGCAGAGAGCGTGCCCACCATAAAAATCACCAGAAATACTATTCCAGTAAAATCGAGTGTTTCTAGTCTAAATACGAGTTCAATAGGGCGGGGTTTACAGCACTATTTCTTTAGCAATGACCCAAAAATGTTCAATGCTCGCATTCCCACATCCATGATCGAAGGAGAGAATTCAACCACTTGAGTAGTTTGCTTCAACAAACATTTCACTTTACTTCAATGTGCCTTCAGCAGAAAGCGACCCTCCGGGTTATGCTATCGGACCTAGAAGACCTCCAACACCTGACAATCTGAACAGTCGCCAAGTCAGCATAGAAAATGACAGTTGCTTCAGGCATGTCAATTCAATCTCTAAGGAGGATTTTGCATTAAGATTTACCATTTCATCCCAACAAGACGATGATTGCAAAAAAAAAAAAAACTGATACTCCCTGACTACCTAAATCATGTAGATCGCTGGGAGGAACGCTTAACCAAATCCCTACAACATCAACCTTTTCAGTAGTGTCATTCCATCATTCTGGGGCTGTAAATAAACAGAATTTCCGCTACTGGGCAGCTGAAAACCCAAGACAGGTCCACCAGAAACCTCTCCACTCTCCCAACGTGTAAGTGTAATGTGCAGTTTCATAGCCAGAATTTCTGCCGAATTTCTCTGAAGAGGGCAGCCAAACCGCAACTGTGAATGCAGCACGCTATGTATCTCTGCTGGAAACCTTTTTTGAGTGCAAACTGGAAGGACTAAATGAGGAAACTAATTTGATAGACCACTGGTTTCAACAGGACGAGGCAACAGCGCATACAGATCGTGTTTTATTGCACAAACTGAGGCAAATATTCCCCGCGCGAATGGTTTTTCTAAGGAATAATGTGGGTTGGCCTACGCGCTCATCCGATTTGAGGATTTGCGACTTCTTCTTGTCTTATTGAAGGTAAACGTTTTCACAAAACTCACACTCTGGATAAGCTCAAGGCGAGAACCAGGGAGGAAATCAGGGCGATACCAATACAGATGTGCTGATACTGAGTGATAAGTTTCCGAAATCGCCTTCATCAGTATATTGCTGCTGAAGGCAGCCATCTTGGCGATGAAATTTATAAAACTTGATGTAAAAAACGGTGTTCATCGACGGATTCAAATGAAGTATGGTTCATTTTTCGGTACTGTACTGTTTAACCCCCCCTCCTGATTGTCCTCCTGAAACTTGGGTCCGGGGTCCCTTCATGGCTCTTGTTGGTCCTCGAAACTTTCCAACCAGATCGGACCAAATTTGGGCGGGGTAGGGGTCAAAAGTGTTTTTTGAAAAATGGATTTTTGAGATTTTTTGCAATCTAAGTATGTGGGATATCATTTTCTACTAAATTCTGGACGTTGAATCCAATGAAAAGGGTCCCAGAACGATAGGCACCCACTGGATGAAGTTATGGGTCAAAAGGGGTAGCTATTACCCATTTTGAATATACGTTTTCGAGATTTCTGGTACTTAGGCGTGTGGGGTATTATTTCCCACTAAATTTTGGACCCTGAATCGATTGGAATGGGTCCGAGACCCGCCACACCCACTGTTTCCTCCATTTTCCCCATGTTAAAGAAATGTACTCTATGCGCCTGTTCCGAGGAATAACCAACCCGTGTGTAAGAATTTGCAGCGTTTTTCTAAGTTGAGTAGTTTTCTTTCAAAAACCGATTCACATCTATTGTCACACCTTATAGAAGTGAAGAGCTGACGTAAAAATACCTAAAGATGGATTTGGTTAAAGAAATTTAACCGAGAATCATTTTGGAACCCATCTTAATCGATTTGTTTAGCGACCAATTATACCCCACGCCTAGGTTCCTAAAAATCTCAAAAACCCCGTTCAAAATACCCATTTTCGGGCAGTTGAGCTAAAAACGATTCAGGCACAACCAAGGGTCGAGTGGATTCTATGTACAAAACCCCAACATTTTTGCAACCGTTAAAATGCTTTTTTCGACCAGACACTCGGTCGTATCTACAATGAATCGCCTTATGAAATAAATTAATTGAAATAAATGAATCCTTCAGACCGCCAAAGGGGCACTTTATGTTGATGAATGGTTTTCTGACTTCGCTCTCTCTCCTCTTCTGTGCTCAACCATTATCGAGCTTCCGGCATTTCACTACTCAGGTTTCCCAACGAAGAAACTCTAGTTACCGGTGATTTGTGAAAGTGCGTACCATCAAAAGTAATTCCCGATATAGTAAACGGCTAAGTAGAAAGTGGAAGGCCATTCAAGTTCAGGATCTAGAAACCTGAGTAGGTATGCGATACAAAAAATGTGGTTAATGAGGGAATCGATATCAGAAAATTTAATAAATAAACCGGCAACTGAACTGACAAATCGTTTGATGTTCACTTGCAGACTCACATTGCCAACACTTAGTTCAATTCTTTTCAAGTCGTTGAAAAACAAGCTTCAATTCCGTATTCGTATGTCGGAGGTCAATAAAAAATTGTCACTATCGCCCGTGTCGTAGCTCGAGCTTATTAGACTGATCTGTCGGTGGGTTGAGTGAAACACGAACTAACTGCACAAACTAAAACTTATATTCACGGATGAATTGCGATTTTAAATTGGCTTAGAACAAAAGACCAAAAAAGCACAACCGAACACACCGACACGAGATCGGGAACAACGAAGGTTATATATATGTTTCGCCAGAAGACGAGCAAGAACAAGAAGAAGAATAATGCAGAATTACCGCCGGCTCACAAAGCGCGGCGGAAGCAAGAACTAACACCCGTAGGTAATCTTAGTGTCAGCTCCGAGGTAGGTACCCTTGCCCACACGGTCAAACACGCCGTTTGAATTGAAAATTATACTTGCACAGTAATAGGACGAATGATCAAGATGCGCAGACTGCAAGACTTACCTGAAACAGAAAACATTATTCGTTAAATTTGGATGAATTTGAAATCTGAAGCGGATGTTATTCAACGTAAGAGTTACAGCAATAGAAATTTTCTAAGCAACAATCTAGCCAGTAACTTTTACAAATGAAAAAACGGGTTTTGGTTACTTCTAAACTCGTCTGATATTCTGACTTCGTAAGACCCTTCTTAACGGTGACCTCACGAAGTTAAGGCTGGTGACAATGGCCAACATGAGCTCTGCCGCTACAACTTACAACCACCACACCACAGCAAACGGAATGAATTCCGCATTGTAGAGACATTTATGGCCGCAGGTGACCAGTTTGCCCATTTGGTAGTTCAACGAACAATGAAAACAGCTAAAATTCTTCCACAATGGTTGATTATTTCTAGTGTGGAGTGCCTCGGAACTCATTCCAAACTGTTGAGAATCCAAAATTTAATGGGAAATGATACCGCACATGCCTAAGTACCCGAAAATCTCAAAACCCACTTTCTAAATGAGTAGGCACATTTTGACCCATACCTCCTCCAGCAGGTGCCATTTGGTCTGCGACCCATTTCAACGGATTTAGTTTCTAAAATTTGAAGGGAAAATTGTACGCTACACGCCTAGTTCCTCACAAATT
Organism: Cyrtorhinus lividipennis; assembly: GCA_019603395.1. NCBI lineage: Eukaryota > Metazoa > Arthropoda > Insecta > Hemiptera > Miridae > Cyrtorhinus > Cyrtorhinus lividipennis. Next base: position 5,714,470 of record CM034008.1, read on the forward strand.
TCCAAAAATCGTGTTCCAAAAACATATTGTAACGATTTATGTTCTTAGTAAATAATTTATTAACAATTGTTCACTTGAATACACTGTTCACATTCGCGCACTTACACAATGACAGAATCACAATACACGATTGTAACGCGGTTGTCGCACTATTTATAACGCGGCACGGCACGATTTATAACCCGAAGCGTCTATATCCGGACTCCGAATTGAACTGAACTCCGCGGCGTTTCTGGGCCCGTTTTATACCTGCTGCCTCTCGGTCGAGTACCTTCCAGAACGTTGTGTTGTCTCGAATGAATGGGGAAGTTCCGGAATGTTCGAGACCCTTAATCCTCCACAGGTCGTTGACCTTGCGACGCCAGCAGCCCATTTGACCGGCGCTGGTGCGAGCTCGCAACAATATTTTCACCCATACCCTCCCCAAATTATATAGGGAAAAGATTCAAGGACCAATTAGATCAGGAAAAAATTACCACCTGAATTTTATACGCTGAATCCAATGAGATGGGTCCCGGACGGATTGGTGCCCACCGGAGGTGGGTATGGGTCAAAACGGGTACTTATTTGACAATTGGAATGAGTACCCGGAGGGTAGAGGGGCTGGGCAGATGAAACTGGTGACCCAGGGCACTGTAGTCCACGTCTTCTCGACAGCCCCCAAGCTTGAAGGCCAGGTAACGTATTGTAACGATTTATGTTCTTAGTAAATAATTTATTAACAATCGTTCACTTGAGTACATACACTGTTCACATTCGCGCACTTACACAATGACAGAATCACAATACACAGTTGTACGCGGTTGTCGCACAATTTATAACCCGAAGCGTCTATATCTGGACTCCAAATTGAACTGAACTGGGCGGCGCTCGTGGGTCTGTTTTATACCTGCTGCCTCTCGGTCGAGTACCTTCCAGAACGTTCCCTGGTTCTGGGAACTCGACGTGTTGTCTGGAGCGAACAGGGAGGTTCCCGAATGTTCGAGACCCTTAATCCTCCACAGGTCGTTGACCTTGCGACGCCAGCAGCCCATTTGACTGGCGCAGGTGCGAGCTCGCAACAGTATGAAATGCATGGTACACCCCCTTGTTGCAGTCTGATCCTCACTTGGCATTACGCTTGTTATTGGCACTCCTCACGACAACTGAGAAGCATGATTCTCCGTGATGCGCCTGGCACAATGCCCGATAGATGTTGGCGGATGGTGTGGTAGACTCCCTGGTGTTCTCGCATTAACACAACCCAGGGCAACTCTCATAGTGTCGAGATGACCTGCACCTGGGAGATCGTTGTTTGAAAGTCAACTGATTCTCGTAACGCAAACGAACCGAGATCGGAGAGCACGGGAATCGTCCGCTCTCTTTTAATCAACACCGTTGAGGATGAAAGGGTGGCATTTGTGGTCTCCAAGAACTGTGATACGTCACCACGAACACTGTCTGGGTTGACGAAAGAGCCAAATCGCCGCACACCAACGGAATGCGCACGCATTGTTTGTCGATGAGTGACAAAGGGAAATCATAGTAAGTGACAACTCCTCACGAAGGAAATTAATTTCTTACTTTGAACTCACAAGTGGAGGATTGAGGATCAGTCGTTGAAACGGTTGGGGGGAGGGGAAGGGGTACATTTTGTAGGCGTGTAGATTTGACTTTGGCGCCGACCCGTCTGGTGATGATTGATTGCGATGGGAGTGACGACCCTGCCCTGCGACCTTTCGTAGCCGGCACGCGATCACAATTGAGTACGTCCAGAGGTGCCGTATCCATTGACACTCATTAACTTCTGTGGGATTTCAGATTTCAGTAGAGCTTCGTGTTCGAATTAAATCGAAATAATCGATGGATCGTACAGGTTGGGTTATGATAAATCCCCCCCCTCCATCCCTCTCACCACACACCAAGGACTGGCAAAAATCATTTTTGCCAGCCGTTAAATTTGAATCCACAACGGCCAACGGTCAGAATTTTCAGAAGCTTAGATGGTCCTATATTAATTCAATCAGGATTAAAACACCAATGCTCTGTGCACTTGAGATTTCCATTTGAGTCATTCTCCAACTAGAGGAGCCACAAGTGGGGTTTCAATCAGGAGACCCGAGATTGGGATTGACCATACACATTGCCAGGATCCATCATTCCTCATCAGTTCATTCTTCCCCACTTTATCATTCAAATATAAACGCATGTTTCCTCGCCAGAGATGTCTGTGGCAAGAAAATAGACCGGTTATAACTGAAATGTCCGTCAGCCGTTCTAGCCATTCTAGGCAGTAACAATTTTTCAAATAATTTGAAATTTGACCTCGACCCTAAACGGAGGTCAAGAAGAGGCGAATATGTACATTTTAGTTGGTTATTCCCGGGAAAATCAAAAGAAATTGTAGGAATGTTTTTTGAAAAAATGGATTTTTGAAATTTTGGACTAAATTTTGGACGCCGAATCCAATGAGACAGGTCCCGGGACGATTGGCACCCACCCGAAGAAATTATGGGCCAAAACGAGTATCTATCTACCCATTTCGAATGTGGGTTTTCGAGATTTCTGGTACCTAGGCGTGTGGGATGTCATTTTCCACTAAGTTTTGGACGCTGAATCCATAAAAACGGGTCCCGGAACGACTGGCGCTCACCGAAAGAAGTTATGAACGTTGAATCGATTTAATTTAGTCTCTGTGCACCTGGTCTGAGGAATAACCAACCGCTGTGAAAGAATTTGCAGCGTTTTTCTAAATTTTCGTCGTTTTGCGACATTGTTGGCTCTTGGGCAAGTGGGGGTGTCATTTAAAGATATATTTTGACCCAGGTATTGATTCAGGTGGATCCCAAACCTATTGTTGCACATCCGTACAAGTGGATCAAGGGGGAAAAAAATGCTAATCCACTTCTTTTTCACACACCCTGAGGAGATCAAAATTACACATTCCCACACATGAATTATAAACCATTGTGAATTTTTCAAATCAGTTAAAGAATGAATTCAAGAAACCCAACATTTCAAAGCGATCCAACCATTCAGGGAAGAAAAGAAACACTAAGTAACCTCTAATCAATAACGATGACAGAAATAGAAATTGATGTATTCACCCCCTCCCCAGGGCAGTTATCGGCTCGACGAGAAATATCCTCGAAAGGGCAGCGAATGAAAACATTACGTAGTGTACTCATTCATATAATTCAATCAAGAAAGGCAGCTTCGGAACGCTTACGAACGGAGAAAGGAAAAGTACTAGAGAAAGTTTGATTAATATAAACAGATAGTTCAGTCTGAGAATTGGTCGTAATCTTCTTAGTCTCGGCTCAAAATATTATTTTAATGGCGATGAAACAATTATTACGCCACAAACGCATACAGAAGATGACGTTTCGAGAGCAAATCCCTAAAAAACGTACTTCCTCATTAAATAAACATTGGAATCTGAAAAGAATATTTGTTTGAAAAGGATTTGTTTGGGATTGAATCATTCTGTGTTCGTAAACAAAAACAAATACTTGGAAAAAAAATTCAGCAGATGAAATCAGATTGTATAAGAAGTTCAGTGAGTGAGGGTCAGAAATAGGAAAACGCCCCAAAACTGTCTGACCCGCTTCAAAACCATTAATCTCGTTCGCTCCAAATAGGTGAAAGGGCAGAGCAAGATAGACACTTAATTCCCCGCACTGGACTCTGAAAAGGGTCGTGTCTCCACTACTGATATCGGAATGTGATAAAAACACTGGCGTCACTCGAGCAGACAATGAAATCGGATCGTGAATAATGTATTCATATTTCGAGGAATAAATTGCAAACAACACTGGGGTTGTTCGATAGTATCGAACATTGATGTTCTGGCACCAAAGTTTGATGGTTTATTATCAATTTTGAAGTAATTGATATTATTCGATATCAATGTTCAATGCTGTTGAGACATTGATGTTCTGGCACCAATGTTTGATGATATACATTCAATATTGAGGTAGTTGATATTATTCAACATCGATGTTTGATACTGTTGAGACATTGATATTCTGGCACCGAAGTTTGATGATTTACAATCAATTTTGAGGTAATTGATATTATTTGATATCAATGTTCAATGCTGTTGAGACATTGATGTTCTGGCACCAAAGTTTGATGATATACATTCAATATTGAGGTAGTTGATATTATTCAACATCGATGTTTGATACTGTTGAGACATTGATATTCTGGCACCGAAGTTTGATGATTTACAATCAATTTTGAGGTAATTGATATTATTCGATATCAATGTTCAATGCTGTTGAGACATTGATGTTCTGGCACCAAAGTTTGATGATATACATTCAATATTGAGGTAGTTGATATTATTCAACATCGATGTTTGATACTGTTGAGACATTGATATTCTGGCACCGAAGTTTGATGATTTACAATCAATTTTGAGGTAATTGATATTATTCGATATCAATGTTCAATGCTGTTGAGACATTGATGTTCTGGCACCAAAGTTTGATGATATACATTCAATATTGAGGTAGTTGATATTATTCAACATCGATGTTTGATACTGTTGAGACATTGATATTCTGGCACTGAAGTTTGATGATTTACAATCAATTTTGAGGTAATTGATATTATTCGATATCAATGTTCAATGCTGTCGAGACATTGATGATCTGACCCCAAAGTTTGATGATATACATTCAATATTGAGGTAGTTGATATTATTCAACATCGATGTTTGATACCGTTGAGACATTGATATTCTGGCACCAAAGTTTGATGATATACATTCAATATTGAGGTAGTTGATATTATTCAACATCGATGTTTGATACTGTTGAGACATTGATATTCTGGCACCGAAGTTTGATGATTTACAATCAATTTTGAGGTAATTGATATTATTCGATATCAATGTTCAATGCTGTTGAGACATTGATGTTCTGGCACCAAAGTTTGATGATATACATTCAATATTGAGGTAGTTGATATTATTCAACATCGATGTTTGATACCGTTGAGACATTGATATTCTGGCACTGAAGTTTGATGATTTACAATCAATTTTGAGGTAATTGATATTATTCGATATCAATGTTCAATGCTGTTGAGACATTGATGTTCTGGCACCAAAGTTTGATGATATACATTCAATATTGAGGTAGTTGATATTATTCAACATCGATGTTTGATACCGTTGAGACATTGATATTCTGGCACTGAAGTTTGATGATTTACAATCAATTTTGAGGTAATTGATATTATTTGATATCAATGTACAATGCTGTCGAGACATTGATGATCTGGCCCCAAAGTTTGATGATATTCATTCAATGGTGAGGTAGTTGATATTAATTAACATCGATGTTTGATGCTGTCGAGACATTGATATTCTGGCACCGAAGTTTGATGATCTACTATCAATTTTGAGGTAGTTGATATTATTTGACAATGATGTTATAGTTTGTAGTTGGAATTTTCTCATTGAATACAGTTTTAATTGTAAGGTACACACTGCGAGCATGAGGTAAGATGCTTTGTAGGTAAAATACAGTGCCTCATAGATTGTGAAGGGCCGATAATAATCAGTGCACACAACTAGTGCGAGTGTACCATTGATCAGAGGTACAGAGAATAGCCGGAAGCAGCTCCTGACATGGGAACTATAATTGTACAGGGCGGAAATAATGAAAAACGCTGCAAATAATTTCACAGGGGTTGGTTATTCCTCGGAACAGGCGCATGGAGACTCATTTCTTCAACACGGGGAAACAATGGGTGTGGCAGGTCTCGGACCCATTCCAATCAATTCAGGATTCAAAATGTAGTGGAAATGATGCCCCACATGCCTAGGTACCAGAAATCTCGAAAACATATTCGAAATGGGTAGATAGATACCCATAACCTCATCCGGTGGGCACCAATCGTTCTGGGACTCATTTCATTAGATTCAGCGTTCAAAGTTTAGAGGAAAATGATACCCCACATGCCTAGATCGTCAAAAATCTCGAAAATCCATTTTTCAAAATACACATTGTGACCCCTACCCCACCCAAAATTGGTACCATCGGGCCGAAAAGTTTTGGGCCGAATCGTAGAGGTTGACATTCTGCATGAAAACATAGGTTTTTCAAGGAATAACCAACCAAAACGCTGCAAATCATTTCACAGGGGTTGATAATTGCAAATGGGGGAAAACATCGAGTGTGGTGTCCATCGATTCAGCGTCCTACATTCAGTGGAATACAATACCCAGCAGTGAAATAGGTGGGTACCCATCTTGACCCATACCCACCTCCAAGGGGCACCAATTGGTCAGAGACCCCTGTGAATGGATGATGATTTAGAATTCAATTCAGGTCTCATTCAGAGAATTATTGAGCTCAATATCAATGAACATACAGAGAAATTGCCTTGACGATACCGAGTACTCTCATAGCCCACGCTTCATCCATAATATTAGGTTAATCCGTCACTGCCGAACATCACTTTCCACTTGTCTCCCTCCTCCAGCGACTGTAAACAGGAAGAACATTCTCCCGGCACATGACTACTCACAGATTAGCATATCTCGAAGAGAAAACAAATTCACTACCAGTTGTTACAGGGTGTAATTACCGGCCGTATTTTATCCCGTGTTGAAGTTGAAGGATGAAATGGGCAATATCTTTCTCTTACGTTATATCTCCATCCGGCGTCGTTACATAATTGTCGACCTTGCCGACGAAGTGACCGGCCTTGCAAGGCTGGTTTTGTTTTCTTGGTCGAATCATTTTTCCGATTTTGCATAAGTGGTGAGCGATCCCGGATGTATGGACGCTGGTGTCGCGATACGCTTGACGTGTATTGGGTAATGGATCGTGGAAACCTTTCAGAGGTTGCCATTTCCATATAGAAATGCAGAACTCAAGATTGTTCCAACCTATTGGTTGTTCATAGTTCATTCATTCTAGTTTTGATTATACCTACAGGAGTTAACATTTTTCTACATATATTTTCCATTGCGAAATAGCCCAGTTATTTTGGCAAAAAGACAGAAGCTTACTCCTCAGGAGAGGAAGCTGAGTGCATTCGGCTTGATTGCTGACATACTAGAAGCTTGAATTAATCTTCCTGATGGAAAGGAACAGCCCTAGCGGCCAGCGGGTTTACACTCACATTTAGGCCAGGTCAAGGCTCACCCTACTTGTTGGCCATGGCGCGGTGAGGACCAGGACTGAAATAGCGACATGTCCCTGCTTAAGACCACTGTTGCAGGAAAAGAGTTGCCTGATGATCTTCGGTTCTTCTTCCAAATAGCAGCCTAAGCAACTCAGGGTCCCTGGCAAGTGAATGAAGAATGCAAATCGGCATTGATAACACGAGGGTCTTTTCCTCTCCCACATGCACGCATGACAGGTTCTACATCACGTCTCTTCAAGCCAATACCTGCCGCAGCGCATTGCCCTTGATTAGGCCCCACGTTGACCGCCATGCTAGCAGATGATTGTGAGGTTGATGCCAAATGGCAACATCCAACGCAGTATTAAAGGAGACCAGCGAAATTATGTCAGCACAAAAGCCAAAGTTGTAGAAATAGCCAGGAAGGTAATGTCGAGATTGTGATGATCTTGACATTTTGATTCTCCCACCGGGCTCGAAAGTTGAAGTCACATCAGACCAGTAAGAATAACATCGTCCGAACTCGACTATAAAAAAGTAACCTCGTTCGGATCACTTCCACCATTAATAGACGAAGACACCCGTTGAACGGGGAACTCCCAGCAAACTGAGCTTCACCAATACAATAGGAAGCCGTGCGATCGCATTTGAAATCACAAGAGGAGGGCGCGAGGAGCTTTAAAACCCTCTAAATTCAATCAACGTTTTCCCTCGGCTCCGGTAGAACTCAATCGACTTTCCTGGGAAAACCTTCAGTTTTTCGCCCTGTCAACTCAGCGACCCCCAACTCGCTGAGCGAGCCTTTTTTGTCGAGCTGAACCGACAAAAGGTTTCTCTCTTGGGAGGTCAATTCAATTGATTAGAAGCACCGGCTACCGAGGGAACAGCTGGGGTCGGACGATTTGGTTTGCGGACACTAATAGAGGCCAACGCTTTGGATCCACGACTAGACGTAATTGAGGAGGAACGAGCCATCCACATCAAATCCAACCGAGCTCTATATTCAAGAGCCTAAAAACCACAACATTTGTGCACATTTCCAACTGTGTAACGTACGACTACTAAAACACAGCTAATACGTGGACTGCAGGGAATTCAAGGTGAGATTGTTTCATACGTCTGATCATTCTCACTCGACATAATTGGCCTCACTATTAACATTGAAGTCAGGTCCTGGCCTGGTCATGGCCCGTTAGGCATTCAAGAGCATGCAAGTTGAGGTAGCGGAAAGGAGGAGACGACAGCCGTACCGGTAGCTTTAAGCTCCGGATTGCTTGTTGAGCACCACTACTCTCAAGTTACCAAGTTATGGTGCCACTGTTGAGCTACCAGCAGCGTCTGCGGCATCTTGGTCCAACAGCTGTAGAAAGTAGGCAGGACATCCTTTCGAGATAAAGTTCCTGCCATACCAAAGAAAGCGACGGGCAGGAGACAAGAATCGAGGGTTCATTCAAGACACGCTCTTTCCAGACGATTCCCGACTGTCGATGGCACGATCGTAAAGTGCTCTAATGTTCACAATGTACACAATCTGTCTCCTTCGACCGAGAGACAAGAGCCGCCATTACTTCCTCGTAAACATCCGGGTTTTATCCGACGCCTGTCCTTGGCCAGGTCCTTTAAAATCCTCGCATTCTCTTCCGATGAGTGTTTGCTTTACGTCCACTTGAAACTACGCGGTACTAAAACCCGTCACAACAGACAACAGTCTAACAAACGATGTTGGGTGGAGGTGCTGAAGGAATATTAGAATGGTTGTTGTAGGGGATATGTTATATTTTGCTTCTTGCAAACAACAATTTTACCTCTTCACGTGTAATATCCACAAGAAACAAAAATATTTGAGTGTACAAAATGACTTTCGTGGATTCAAATCATTATGAACCTCCGAAGAGCGCTTGAAGACCCGAGTGGCTCCAAGTGGACGAGCACGACTGATCAGCATCCATCAAATGGAATAAAAGACGAGTAAATTTCAATCAAGCCAAACAGTCGACGAAATCTACACGAAAGCAACTGCCGGAGGCGACCACGCTCCACGGAAATAATTTCAGAAGACGCATATCAACCGTCGTTCTGACCTCGGAAAGATGACAAGGGGAATATTTAGTCTGCGGAGGTGGGACTTTAATGTTTAAAAACTTCACTATTCACTATTCACATGCGTGATGAGATCATTCGTTATCTACAATAACGTTGTTCGCGAAAAAAAAAAAATATACCGGTTTACTGTAGACGAGTGGGATCATAACAAGAACCTGATTCTTCTGATTCTCCTCTGAGGGGAATATTGACTTTTTGACAATCGATTGGAATGAGTCTTGGACACTCCCTAGATACTCACTGTTCTCTCCATACTCTTTCTCAAAGGAGTAATTTGATCTGGACATCATAAACCGTATACTGTCAAATTTTTGCGCCAATCGGAGAGGATGACCTCTAGCATGATTACATTGATGTTGATTTGTTTTTAACAGTTGAATCACAACGCCCAGGGGCGGATTGCCACCAGTTCCAAGCTTTGTAATGATTCGATATACAGATCTAACGGATCCACCATAATGGTGGGATGTCCTTTGGGAGCGCGTCAGAAGTTGTGGCGGAGGAGTGACATTGAAAACGATAAGTTTGGAAATTGGAAACTTATCACGGTCCGTAATAATATACCTGACATCCAATATGAACGTCGAGGAGAAAATCGCTTTTGTGCTGGAACCTTCCGAGATGAAACTTTACCGACCCATGTCAACTCACGACGACGGAAAATTCTGTTTCCCCCCGCTAACCGTTATTTGCTGAAAGCGGGAAACGAAGGCAACTTTGGTCTTGCTTCTACGACACATTTTCTCCAAATTCGAAGCAGATAGAGACAATTTTTGTCAGAAATTGCACCTTTTCCCCGCAAAACGTCGTTTCGTCCGCCGTCCTCGCCTCGTTTTTGGTAGCAGACAATTTTTTAAAAATCTAAAATTTTTGTCAGACCTGTTTCCGGTTCTAGTTGGTATTCAAAACATTTGGGTTGGTTATTCCTCGGACCAGCAGTATGGAGACTCATTCGAAGCGGTTCGGCGTTCAAAATTTAGTGGACAATGATATCCCACACGCCTAGATCGCCGAAAATATCAAAAATCCATTTTGACATTTTTGGTCAGATTGGGCTGAATAGTTTCGAGGACCAACAAGACCCAAAAATGGGTCCCTGACCAAAATTTCAGATTTTTAGAATGTTTTCCAAGATAATTCAAGGAATAACCAACCAAATTATGGCCGACGGTTCGACGCCATGTAGGACGCCATCGTCCGGGCATCTTTCGGGCAATATTAGGTATGTTTAAAGAATCTCCATTCCTACGAGTTATTAAAAAATGTGTCATAATGCAATAAATTACATATAACTGCTGTAGTAACCACATAATCGCCTGCTCATGATTTAGTCCTCAACATGCACAGCCAACAAACCTGCTGCTACTATTTGGGTACAAATTTTCATTCTGATTTCTCTCTTACACTCATAATTTCTTCTGTTGTCGAGAAAATGCTTCTCCCCATAGATCTCCGAAGACGCAAATTGTTGGTCACTGTATACATAAAACATTCAGTCATGATCAGGTTGAATATTTGTACTCTCGTTAAATTTTATTGAATTCATACACAATATTTTGAACGACTTATCGATTAAAATGGGCCCGTGATCGATTGCAGCTTTGTTCATGACGAATCATTTTCATGAAGAACATTTTTTTAATGGGTATCTACCTAGTCATTATTCAAAAACCTCGGAACAGGCGCATGAAGACTAATTTCTTCAACATGGGGAAAATGGGGAAAACAGTGGTTGTGGCGGGTCCCGGACTCATTTAGACATTTTGACCCCTACCCCGCCCAAATTTGGTCCGATCGGGCTAAAAAGTTTCAAGGACCAACTGGAGCCGAGAACGGACCCCTGACCCAAATTCCAGATTTTTAAAAAAATTGTTTACGTCCAAAGTCGCCGTACGGCGGACGGACATTTGACTTTTTTGATCTTGACACTTTGAAACGCCCACTATAAAATTTTGGGCCCGAATCGGAGAAATGGACTTTTTGCATGAAAACATAGGTTGATTATTCATGGAATAACCAACCAAAATGTTCACTATTTATATAATACTAACCTGAGTAATGACCGTGAATAAATCACGAGTAAAACCGTTCTTTAGACATAATTTGACTAATAACATCGTTTCACTTGATTTTATTGTAAATTTCACGAAATTGCATCCGATGAACCATTTCGAATTTCGCTATTAGCTGACATTTTGTGACCAACAAAAAATTATTTGACAGCAAGCAAGGCGAGCGGTTGTGTGTCAGTCCCAACGTAGATAAGTATGCTCATAGTGGGCTGACTATTTCCTATTAGTTCGGGTCGTCAAATAAAACGTTATTTTCAAACATGTGAATGTCGACTTGGCCGACGTGACCGAAGCAGCAGCGCACAGGGCGTTTACCGCTAACGGTACGCCCCTTGACCTATCGGAGAGGACTTCAGCAAACAACGGGCGAACATCTCAGGTCGACCGGACGAAATTTAAAATTACACGAAAAAGGGTAAAAAAGATAATCGAACAACAATCGAAATTTGGGGAGAGGGGATTTTAGAAACAAGAAAACAAATGATTTCTGATAAACTCTCGATCCCCCTCAAGTTAATTTCAGATGAAGCGTCCTCGTTCGAAATTAATTTCAAGGTGATACGAGAAAACTAGCTAAAAATAGGCTTCTGTAATCTTGGAAGGAGGATCTTTTGACAAGTCAAGCATAACCTGTCCATTGGGCCAACAAGGCGGACCGGAGGCCGATCAGTGGCCTAGCGAACGCGATTTATTAACACAAAAAGAAAACCTTGATTCTCCTGTATAATAGACAAAATTAACGGGAAATCGTAAAGAGTAACTTACTCTAATGACGAAAAATAATGAATGGAGCCCGGTCGGGTTGCACTATGTCACTTGGCATCACAAAAACCGAAAGCAAACGTCAACACAACTCAAAAGATGTTTGTGACGGTGCCAACATGAAATTACAACGTGAAAAGAGGGTTTTGTACTGTACAGAATGGTACGCGCGTTTGTAAATTGCAGTACAAATATCTCGCGAAGACCACACAACGCGACAAAATACGCAAACCGGACTGTTGTAAACGGTAAACTTCGTTTCGCTGGTTCCACTGAGTTGGGGCTGAAGCGAGCGGTGGGAGGTGGCTGCGCACGATCTCACTGCGCACTGTGTCAATGAGTTTTCCTCCTTTTTTCGACGAGTTCGGGGACAGCTCTCAAAACTCTGGTAGCGCGCCGCGGCGGCCATTCTAGGAACTACCCCGAATCACTTTGAATGTTTCGTGACAAAGACCTACCTATAGGGATGATCGATACCAGGGGAGGATCGATATGAGTACTAGTATCGGTATCGAAAGAATAGTATCGATACCAAACAAGTATCGGATCAAAAGTATCGATACCGACAAATATCGGTATCGAATAAAAACTCGGTGCTTCGCGTCTCGCCAGGGGGCTTGCCCCCGGTTACCACTATTTACACACTTCAGACGAAATTATTGAAACACATAGTGTGTTTTACTGATGCTGTTCGCGCGATTTCGCTACATTCCTCCCACTAAATCAGAACCTTATATAATCATCGCGTCACACGCTTAAGTAAATCACCTTATCAATGAACACAAAACTAACAATAAAGTGACCACGGAACAAAATAACACATTTAACAGTTTTATTACTGGTATGATAGCAAGGCTTTCTTCTTCTTCACAAGACTACCCCTAGCTAAAGCAGGGAAGAGGGATATCTCTCCAAAGCTTCTGACCCTTCGAGTATATGCCGTAGTCTATAGTATATACTCGAAGTTCTGGCCAAAACAAGTGTAGCAACCTTTAGGAGAGGGCCTTCTTGATTCTTAATTGGTAATTTTTAACAAAAATTTGAGGTACTGTTATTGTTCGATACTTTTTCGATACCGATTATTTTTTCCGATACCAGTATCGGTATCGAAAGCAAAGTATCGATACCAAAAAGATCGGTATCGGAAGAAAAGTATCGATACCATATCGATATCGATCGGTATTGGTCATCCCTACCTACCTACCTACCTACCTAAGGGCTTTCTCTCCAGGATATTTTGTAAAAACGAAGTTTTTGTCGAATTTTAACGAATAAAAAATCTTAGGTGTGCCTAACATAAGACGAAATCAACACTCACACTCACAGAATCCTCAGGTAACGAGGTGGTCACATTCATCAGGGAAGGATAGTAACCATTAATTTTGTTAGAACCGAATTCTTTTACACGACGTTTACCTTTAACCGTCGACCCAAAATTGACATGACACTGACAGGCATACGTATGGATCGTGGCGTTCTTGTTATGGCGAGGTTGCCACACTTATACATAGGTACTGAGACCAATCCTTGCACTCAAGTTCTGTTTTTCAGAGAATGTGCTTAAATTCAAGAAATGAACTTTACAACCTTTTTCATGGGTATCAATTTAATGTTCGTTCATTTATGGTCGCAAAGAAGAATCATGTTCTCACATCACTCAACTGATTTCTGGTCGTAACCATTCTTTTTAATGTGCCTACGTTCGATGTGTGCGCCAATCTCCTATGTGGAATGATTGCAATGGGAGTAGCAAAATTTAGAGAGCAGATACATAATTACTACATGTATTTAATGACAATACAATCGCGAAAAGTTATTAAGCCACGAGGAAACTCGCGCCGGCGATACGAAATACTAGAATGGCCGACAGGGCGCGCCACCAGTGTTTCGAGAGCCGTCTCGTCTTCTTTCGCCCCTATTTAAACTCCAATTTGGACAACTCACCCAGGGTTCGGTGGTTCAAGTTCAATCAGTGGGAAATATTGATGAATAGATTGGTCCATTAAAAATTGTAAATCCTCGACATTCTTGTTGCCTGGGGGCAAAAATGTCAACAAGTGTTTTTTGAAATTTGGATATTCGAGATTTTTGGCGATCTAGGTATGTGGGATATCATTTCCGACTAGATTTTGAGTGCTGAATCCAATGAGACGGGTCCCGGAACGATTGGTGCCCACTGGAAGAAGTTATGGGTCAAAATGCCCCCATTCTGAAGGTGGGGTTTTGAGATTTCTGGACCCAGGCGTGTGGGGTGTCTTTTTCCAATAAATTTTGAATGCTGAACCGATTGAAATGGGTCTGGGACACGTCTTACCCACTGTTTTCCCCATTTTCCTCATGCTCGATATTTTTCGGCGATTTAGGCATGTGGTAGGGATGGGAAAAACCTACCGGTTTTTTGCTCTCGGTTAATCGGTTATTTTAGGTTTTTTTTTTTTGGTCGGTAAAAAACCGGTTTTTTATAAAAAACCTAAAAACCGGAATAATTTTCCTGACCCATCACAACACAAAACTGAAAAAAATAAAACATTTTAATGAAATTTCTTAATCTAAACGGCAGTCGTTGCCCTCCGGTGAGGGATTTTTAATAACCATTGGCAACACTGTTCCGTAACTCGATTCCAAATTTCCAATAGCCTTCTGCTGGTTCTGCTTCTACAGTTCTCATTATCTGTTATCAGTTTCTCACTTTCTCAGTTCTCTTTCTACTTTCTCTACAAAAATGTCTCAATCGGCTGAAGCTCTATTTGCCTTAAAAGGGTAAAAACAGGTGGAGGCACTAGCAACATGCGTGCTCGTTTTCGAGGGTATCACCATACTTCCATTTTCATGGAAGTAAAAAACCTGTTTTTAAAAAAACCGGTTATTTTAAGTTATTTAAACCACCAGGTTAAACAAGAGGTGGAAAAAACCGGTTTAACCGAAAACCAGTTTTTTCCTGAAAACCGCCATCCCTAGCATGTGGGGTATAATTTTCCACTAATTTTTGGACACTGATGCGATTTGAATGAGTCACCATTCTCCTGGTTCGAGGAATAACCAACCCCTGTGAAAAAATATGCAGCATTTTTTATGTTGACATCATGAAACATATCACTACTGTCAACTTGTACAAAAAAAATGTCGGGTCGAACAAAACGCGGACACAGACTCTCGGGGAAAATATACAGGTACCTCCGCCATGGAATTCACCTTGAACATGAAGTTAGCAAGAGACAATGACAACGGATGTTGGTGGTCGATAAAAATCGATTACCTGATAACGCTGCCCGCTGTCACCTGTCAGGAACAGGAAGTCGATGAAATTTGCATTGAAAAACTTTTCGTTCATAAGAACTATTAAATTCCCTAACCACGATCCAACCTCAATTGGTTGCGCGCTGTGAAGTTTTTCAATTTGATGAGTACGAACACTATTAATTTCCATTGAAATGTTGGACATGGAAGACGACTACTTCTTGGAAGAGGATAAACTGTAAGTTGGTGATTACCACCTAATTAAAATATGTTGAAAAAAGTAGGGCGTCCTTATGAGCTCACTAAGTGTCTAAAATCAGTTAAGCTAATCGACTAGTTAGACAGCTTGCTCCGCTCACGATATTGAATGTGTATTATACTGGCGCGCTCAATACTGACTCTACTATGCGAAGGTATTTATTATTTATTTTTATTGAAAAGTATAGGGTCTTATTCAAGTACGATTGGGCTTAGCTGGACTTTTCCGACCACATTGGTGACGTGTGAAGCTCAATGGTTACGTTATGCTTACTCTGCTGGGCCAAGCAGCCTCGTCATTGCCTAAAGACACAAGGAAATTGTTAAATACTCGTACTTTTGTTGTATGAGTATTGTCGTCTTCAGGCCGTGTAAATCAATATCACTACGTTCATGTTCATCACTACTGCAACATTTTGAGGCTAGGAGCTTCAACTTCCTTGTAGTTTTTATGAGGTGATTGGTTTGGTGGTTGTTTTCAACAGTGGATCAAAGTACTATAAATTTGATCAATTATAAGTTAGAGGCATTAGTATACTGAGGGACTTGTCAGTATAGCGCTTCTATGATTTTTGAATTGGTAAGTTGCAACAATTTGAGTGTTTTGCAAGGTTATTAACACTTCAAGTCCTTTGAGGGCGCCAATTGCAATTTTCGCTCCGCCTTTTCCCCTTTTTTATGTGTTGTTACTAATGGGTCATTCAACTAGAACGTGCATACAACAACAAAAATTTATTAATAAATTACAGAGGTGTCACTTCTAGGTGACTCTAGGCCTGCAGCCATAGTATTGCCGACAAAAAAAATGTGAACTCGTCACTTGTGGAATATGAGTGTCAGCAATGTACATTTATCTTTTTCTACAGAAGATTGTGATTCTTGGGGCTGCTCTGGTGGTTTTGGTTGGTTATTTCTTGAATAATCTGAAAATCTGATTTCTAAAAATCTGAAACTTTGTTCAGGGACCCGTTTTCGGCTCTAGTAGGTCCTCGAAACTTTTCAACCCGATCGGACCAAATTTGGGCGGGGTAGGGGTCAAAATGTGTTTTTTGAAAAATGGATTTTCGAGATTTTGGGCGATCTAGGTGAGTGGGGTATTGTTTTTCACTAAATTTTGGACGCTGAACCCAATGAAATGGGTCCCAGAACAATTGGCACCCATTGGAAGAAGTTATGGGTCAAATTGGGTAACTATTACCCATTTCGAATGTGTTTTCGAGATTTCTGGAACCTAGCCGTGTGGGGTATCATTTTCCAATAAATTTTGGACCCTGAATCGATTGGAATTCGTCCGGAACCCGCCACACCCACTGTTTCCATTTTCCCCATGTTGATAAAGGAGTCTCCATGCGCCTGGTCCGTGGAATAACCAACCCGTGTGAAAGAATTTGCAGCGTTTTCCAGAAGTAACTGGTCGTGGTTTTTGAACTATTGATTGTTCTTTAAAACCCGCTTGCTTTCCATCCTCTTCTCCACTCTGGTGAAGTTTCTTCGGATTGTTATGCTCTGGCTGCCTTGTCATTACGCTCTTTTTGAGATAGAATTTCGTCCTCAATCTCATCTTCTTGAACCTGCGCAGTGACCAGGCTGCTGGAACAGGTGATGTTCACCAACTTTTTCCAAAGTGACATTTGTGTCCACTCCACTTCTGAGCGCAGAATGGTTGGTGGAAGGGTATTCAAGTCAAAATCCCTCTCATCGCCACTATCTTCTTCAATAACATTGCCCTGGCCGTCTAGACGAAGCAACTTGCAACGAAATTGCATGTGTGCTATATTGTCTCAACCTTCAAGATGTTCATTTAATTCCATCAGCAATCGGCACTCAGCAATGAGAGAAAGGAGGAACATTGAATGTATCAATCACAGTTCAAGCATGTGCCTACTGACAGCACACATCACAATCACATTGAACTAGGTACAATGGAACTTACCTACTATATAAAAGGTCAAAAAAGTATGTTGCTTATTCATATAAAAGTTTGCGGAAATCTGGGTACCGGTCCCGTATGCTATCTACAAGCCTTCCACTGTTTCGGTACGCTATCTACGTACCTGCCGCTGTTTCGGTCTGCTATCTACGTCAAATTCCATATCTACGTTTTAAAAAATGCTTTAAATAGATTAACTCAACACAATTTTGTCGTCGTCGTGGGTAGGGTCGTCTCATTGAGTCAGGGAGGTTTCCTTCATGTCCTCGAAGAAAGAATTGAATGGATCTTCAGGATGCATGGACCGCCACCATTCATCGATCAATTTCCGCTCCAACAGTGGGCCTGCTCCATTCATCTTGATGCCATAGCGGGATTTGACGATTCGCCAAAGACCTTTGATAGTCTGGAATCGCCGATTGAATATTGGAATGGGTAATTATGCATAGAGACAATGCGCGGGTCCCAGGCATCGAATTGCAAGTTTTGTCGTCGAAATGCAGCTGCGACTAATTCGATTTTCGACATTTTGATTGAATACCCCCTTAAAAAATAATAAGATAATCTCCTATCAATCTAAACTTCTTCTTCCACTTCTGAGTTGTTGAGCTGCCCTGCACAAAGCAGCAACCCTCTGAGTGATTTGTATATTTCCTATAACCAGTCAAAGTTGTGTCCCCTAGAGGTGACTATTGCTTGGAGGGTTGGTATTTGGGTATGATTGAACTTTCATCTAATGTACTCATTAAGTCTGAGACAGTTACAATGAAGTAACATTGCCATGTGTGCTATGTCGCAACAGAATTATTAGGTTTGTTGACTTGATAATAGGTTGATGCCTTCAGCAGTAGCATTCCATGCAGGCAAGCTCATTTATACCTTCCAACCTAATTGTTTTTCCCATTTTCCTAGACCAGGGTACCTTCAGTTCAATTTTCAAGAATAGGACAAAAGCCCGTGGAAACAATTGAGTTCTTAGAGAAATCTGACCGCATGTCCAAAATGTATTTGGCAGAAAACAAAATGTATGTATGTATATGGCTTACAGCCTAGTACGCACTGGGATTCTTTGTTCGGACTCAGTGTCGCACACTCTTGACTCATTGTCGCAGATTCTTTGCCCCGCGACATTGTATCCCTAGAAATCGTGTCCGCATCGCAGTTTGAATCCGGAGCCATGTCGAACGAGTCAGCGCTTTCGGGAATCAGTATTTCCCTTTATTGTTTAATTGTTTTGCGAAATAAAAAAAGGGCGAACAAAAAGCCGCGTTGGTGGGTACGTGGACTGTTGAAGGGTGGAAATAAGCATGGACACGATCTTTTGGACACGTTAAGATTGGAGGACGGAATGGGATTTCGAAATTTTGTTCGAATGACCCCAGTCGACTTTGAAAATCTGTTGGAAATGGTTGGGCCACAAATTTCAAAGAAAAGGTCGAATTTTAGGGAGCCAGTTTCTGCTACGAATCGACTACCGATCACTCTTCGTTTCCTTGCAAGTGGAGGTTCATACATTAGTCTCATGTATATCTTCAAAGTGTCGAAACAGATAATATCCGAGTTTGTTCCTGAAGTCCGCACAGCAATCAACATTGCGCTGAGAACCTATATAGCGGTGAGTTCAATTTCTTGTGGCATCGTTAATAAACAGCTAAGTGCTTAATGGGTACTACCAACCTATATTTTGAAATGAAAGTAACAAAACTTCAGTTTTAGGTAGGTAGGTAGGTACAACCTAATTTGTAGGTCTTCAAATAATTGAAGAGTGGAATTAGTAGTCCACATCACGTAGGTACGTTTTAAACGAAAGAAAACAAAACTGCTGGACGAAAGGAAACAAAAGTGTAATCGCAAAACTAGTTGAAAACGACTCCAGCTCAAGATTCACGTCCGCACTGGCTCAATATTGCGCGACATTGTGTAAAGAATCCCATTCTTGATGGGATTCAAAAAATACTAAAACGCAACGCACCAGACGCTAGATTCATTGTCGCGGAGCGTCTCGGACTCAAGAAAATGAATCCGAACATTGCGTATGCGACAATGAGTCCGAACAAGGAGTCCCAGTGCGTACTAGGCTTAAGGTGGCCATTCACGAGGGCTCCGAATGGAGCGGCGCCAAACGGAGTTGCTCCTTTTGGACTTGGACATTTTTAGGGGGGACATTCATGAGCACGCCATCGCTCCACGCCAGTATCGCAGGAACTTTTGAGGAAGAGGTCTTTTTAATTTTGTGGTATTTCTGTGATCTTGTTACTATATTTAAACTTGGGTAATTAGTACAATGGATGATGAGTTCTTCTTGCTGGCGACAGCCGTTTGTTTGTACGTGAAGAAGAAAAAACCCAAGAAAAAGTGGTGTAAAAGTTGGTTATTGAACCGTCATAAACACACTCACATAAATTTAATGAAAGATTTGCGGTTAGAACCCTGTGATTGGAAAAATTATTTGCGGATGAACGAAACAACTTATTACGATCTACTTGAACTGGTGACACCGATGATTCGTAGAAAGATACCAACATGAGACAGAGCATAAGTCCTAACGAAAGATTAGCAGCAACTCTTAGATTTTTAGCTACTGGAATGAGCTATGAAGAACTCAAGTATCCGCCAGCTGGTACAGTGGCGCCACGGCCCGTCGGGTTTCCCCATTCACGGAAAGGTGGAGTGATGGAGCTTTGGCGCGGCGCTGTGGATTTTCGTCGAGTTGGATATCCAGACACTCCGACCGCGCCAAAAATATCTGGTTAGATTTCTCCATTCACGAGGCGATTTTCGCATCGCTCCACGCCAAATGGACGATTGGAGCGATCGTGAATGGCCACCTTTAAGTTACTCGTCCGGCCGTTGCCAAGATAACACCTTGTCTGTGGCCTCTCTCTTATCTTACTTACATCCTTTTTCAAACTATTTACTTTCTCTCTCTCGCATTCAAAAGTTGTTTGTTGTTCGCGTCTGAGATGCCTGGCTCATCGGATGGACGTGCACCCTCAAAGCGTCTCCGCACTACGTGAGGAGCATAGCACTGCACGTATGGCCGAACTTACATCACTGAGCCCAAATGATGGAAGCCTGTGGAAGAAAACACGGCAGTTGACCAAGGAACGCTACGGAATACCTCCACTAAAGATTAACAACGTCTTCTATTGTACTGCTCAAGAGAAATCTGAATTGTTTTCAACCATCCTGGAGGAACAATTTCAGCCAAACCCAGTCGAAGATGACAATTTCAACTCTCTTATAGAGTCAAGGTTGGAGGAACCGCTGCAACTGTCCCCATTCTCCTGTTACTTCTCTCCAGGGCAAGTCAGGAATGCAATAGATCGCTCCCATACAAAGAAAGCCCCAGGATATGACTATATTACCCAACCGCTGTTGAAAATGATGACTCGGAGGCCACTTGTGTTTTTAACACAAATTTACAACGCCATACTTCGACTTGGGCACGTCCCTTCAAGCTGGAAGTACGCAATAATTACAATGATACCGAAACCCGGGAAAACAAAGGGTGATCCAGCCAGTTACAGACCTATAAGCTTACTCTCCTTGCTGGGAAAAATCTTTGAACGCCTTCTACTACCGCATCTTCTTGAAACCCTAGAACCTGTTATCCCGGACACACAATTTGGCTTCAGAACTTCTCACTCGTGTGCCCAACAACTCCACCGAGTAGTTTCAGATATTCTGGGAGCCTATGAAAGCAAATCCGTCTGTCACGCACTATTTCTGGACACAGAAAAAGCTTTTGACAGGGTCTGGATCCCAGGGTTACTGGCCAAGCTGAAAGAGCTGCTCTCGGACAGTATGTACAGGCTGCTAAAATCCTACTTGTGTGACAGAACCTGTTAAGAGTTAGCCAATCTGTATCCCCAATTCGACCAATCAGAGCATTGGTATCTCAAGGAAGCGTTCTGGGACCTACTCTCCATCTCCTCTTTACTCTCGACCTTACAAAGTCTGATAGGGCATCAACAGCCCAGTTCGCGGATGACGTGGCACTATTGTCAACCGGGGACTTCCACAGCTCAATAAGTGAACTGCAAAGTCTGGCAGAAGATATTGTCACATGGTGTCACCAGTGGAGAACAAAAATGAACCCAGCGAAATCCACTCTCATACAATTCACGTACAAAAGGAGTCTCCCTCTCCCCGTGATCACCATGAACCAAGTTGATATCCCTCAAAAGCAAGTCTGCCGATATCTCGGTCTACATCTGGACTCCAGGTTGACATGGAATAGCCATATAACCAATATCTTACAAAGGGCCAGACATAGACTGAGACAAGTTTATTTCCTCATTAACAAAAACTCACCATTACCTTTGAAGGAAAAAAGGCTAATATACCTAACCGTGATACGCCCCATTTGGTTATATGGATGTCAAATGTGGGGAGCAGCATCTGATTCTCAGGTCAAACGGGTACAAACTTTCCAGAACAGAGCACTCAGAGTCATAACGGGGGCCCCGTGGTACGTGAGAAACAGCAATCTCCATAAAGACTTAGCCATCCCAGAAGTCAAAGATATTGTGAAATCCAACTACCAACAACTACACGAATCTATGTCAACCCATCGCAACGTCCTCCTGCAGCAGCTATCCAGCAATCCTCCACCACCAAGGCATCTAAGACGACTGAAGCGAAAACGACCCCCAGACCTTCTGAATTCTTAAAATCTAGTCACAAAAAAAAAAAAACTAAATTGCATGCATATTTCCTATTTACTCATTCAACTTATTATTATTATTTTTTTTTTTCGTTCATACTTATTTATTAATATTTGTTCATTCACATCTATTAGTTTATCCCTTCAGTTCCTATTAACTATAATAATTATTTTTACATAAAACTCTCGTTCAACGTATTTGTCAACTCATTTTGTTCCTAGTAACTATAATTATTCCTATTAAAATTAAAACCCAAATCAATGTTTGTCGGACTCTTTTTCTAGTCACAATGTTATTTAAGCAATTATCATTATGTAAGAATCACGGGGACTATCAATGGATAGTACCCCCGTAACATGTGACACCAGGGGGTAACCCCTCTATTATAATATCTCCGCAGAACTGGAATGTAATATAAAATTACAATAAAGTTAAATTATAAAAAAAAAAAAAAAAAAAAAAAAAAGGGTACGGTTCATAAACGCTGACTTAGTGCTCCCAGTCTTTATATGCTCGGAGCCTCCCCTCCGAGCTTCAGTTATCGTTACGCGTTCGTTGAGAGCAAGTCTTGTGCCCTGTCTTTCTCGAGTCATAATTTCCATTTATGAAGTGTAAACCCTAAATTTCTGTGTGTAAATAAAAGTTTGCTGTTTAAAGACTCAAATCTGTGTTTGCGAACCAAAACTTGTACCTAATACGAGAATGGGTAAAAGTAAAGAATAGGGACCATTGTCGCGTTATCAGCTGATATCGATAGTACGCTCAGTCGATATGCACTATCGATATATTATACACGAAATATTTATCCCTGTCGGCCATATTTGTTTTTATAAAAAAGGAGGGAAAATACTAAATTGAAATAAACAAAAATAAATAAATAATCAAATAATAAATAAAAAATAATAAATAAATTGAAATAAACTTACCTCGTGCTCACTAAGCTTCACTAAGCCTCTCACTCCCACAAAAACTTTCGATTATCGATTATCGACCGTATGCGCGATATCATTGCTATCAGTTGATAACACGACAACGGTCCCTATACTTTACTTTAGCCCGAGAATGGTTTGTGGTGGTGGTTTGAATATAGATATATTGGTTAATCAAGTGGAATGGGAAGCACCCACTTTCTCTATAAAAATTGGATGTGAGAAAGGGTGCTCTGGTGAGTATGAACCTACATCACTTTTGCTAGAAATCAAAATAGTAGATTTAAAAAAAATTAATGAAAATTCCATGACGTCAGCGTTTAGCATTTTCCTTTCTGCCCCTGTAGGGACATCCCAAGTGAGGTCCACCTTGGACCTTGGTTTTTGAGTTATCACCATCACAGCTTTCAAGAACGCCTGTGGCTGCGCTTTGGTCAGTAGGTACCTATTTTATGACCAACTTTGTTGCTTCAAGTTTACAAAGGTTTGTTTACAACAACAAAACCAAGGGGAGGAAACTTTCAGTTGTCCGCTAGAGCGCAGCACCCTCAAAGGCAAGGATTGCAGTTTTAGTTCTTCGCAAAAGTAGGTGTCATTTCACTTGTTATGTTGTGACGTCACCGTTCAGTGGGTAGCTTTTTCGAAAAATCCATCATCTAAAATCTTTTTTCTCCTTTCATAGTTATGGGCAACATCACTGGAAAACAACAATTGACTAATTTCAGACCCATGTGTACACCCCATTGTCCATTGATGAATTTGAAGAGGTTAAAGGTTTTCTGTGTTGTAGCTGTTATGTCGTCATGTTCATTATTTGACTGGTGTGCTTGCAAGCAGAAAAGTAACTCAAGGGATAAGAGAAACAGTAGAAATATGTGTTTGACGAGGACTTTGGAACCAGCCCTGTCTGTTAATTGCTGGTAAAACCTAGTCTATTCAATGAGACCATGATTTTCTAAATACAATTCATTCTTATTGAAACACAAAAATTGATCTAAAATGATTCCAGCGAGGGCAGTATCAATGACGTCACGTTGATTGATGAAATTGACTCCACCGACTTGGAGGTTTCAGTTGTCAATGGGATTTTGTGAGTTCATTGAAAAAAATATTATGTAAACCCCAGGTTGTGTAGTACTTTGCCTTTGTTGTTGCCTCTTACAATCCCTTAAATGCCTTTTTGGTCTTAATCAATCGCGATTGAACCCCACTCCACTAGATTTAAACGCGCTTTGAGTTTAGACGTTTGCGTTTGTTATGAGATAGTTTGACAATTGAACTGTTGAATACCTTGTTATTCGAAAAGGGGCCATGGGAGGAAGGACAGCTCAACTTCTGCAGACCACAATGTCGTCACCAACGAGTCTCCCACCCCGTAAGTGCACTAATTACCACTATTTTGTATTTAACGTTTTTTCAATTTTTTTTTTTTCATTGTACGCTAGACGTTTATGAGGTTGCAGTATTCAGGTTATCAATTAAAACGCTGCAAATTCTTACACGGGGGTTGGTTATTCGTCAGACCAGGCGCATGGAAACTAATTTAAAAACATGGGGGAAATTGGGAAAACGGTGGGTGCGGCGGGTCCCAGACCCATTCCAATCGATTCAGTGTCCATGATTTAGTGGAAAATGATATCCCACACGCCCAGGTACCGGATATCTCATAAACATATTATTCAAAATGGGTAGTATATACCCAATTTGACCCAATAACTTCTTTCAGTGGGTGCCAATCGTTCTGGGACCAATTTCATTGGATTCAGCGTCCAAAATTCAATGGAAAATTATACCCTACTCGCCTAGATCGCCCAAAATCTCGAAAAATCCATTTTTCAAAAAACACATTTTGACCCCTACCCCGCCCAAATTTGGTCCGATCGGGCTGAAAAGTTTCGAGGACCTGTCTCGGCAGGGAACAGACCCCTGACCAAAATTTCAGATTTTTAGAAAATTTTCTACTACCAAAAAGGGCGCGGACGATGGACGGCGTACGGGGTACGGCGTACGGCGGACGGACATCGACCTTTTGGTTGGTTATTCCTTGAATAATCAACCTATGTTTTCATGCAAATGGTCAACCTCTCCGATTCGGCTCAAAATTTTTTTCTGGACGTTTCATGATGTCTAGATCAAAAAAGGTCAATGTCCGTCCGCCGTACGCCGTACGCCGTCCGCCGTACGCCGTACGCCGTCCGCCGTCCGCCGTCCACGCCGTTTTTGGTAGTAGAAAATTTTCTAAAAATCTGAAATTTGGGTCAGGGGTCTGTTCCCGGCCTAGGACGGTCCTCCAAGCTTTTCAGCCCGATCGGACCAAATTTGGGCGGGGTAGGGGTCAAAATGTGTTTTTTGAAAAATGGATTTTCGAGATTTTGGGCGATTTAGGCGAGTGGGGTATCATTTTCCACTAAATTTTGGACGCTGAATCAAATGAAATGGGTCCCAGAACGATCGGCACCCACTGGAAGAAGTTATGGGTCAAATTGGGTATATATTACCCATTTTGAATATGTGTTTTTGAGATTTATGGAACCTAGGCGTGTGGGGTATCATTTTCCACTAAATTTTGGATCCTGAATCGATTGGAATGGGTCTGGGACCCGCCGCACCCACTGTTCCCCCATTTCCCCCATGTGGAAGAAATGAGTCTCCATGCGCCTGGTCCGAGGAATAACCAACCCCTGTGTAAGAATTTGCAGCGTTTTTTGATCAGGACATCATGAAACGTCCAGAAAAAAATTTTGAGCCAAATCGGAGAGGTTGACCATTAAACCCATTTTGACCATAAACTACAAAAATTAGTGGCCATAAATCAACGCATTTTTGGTTGATTATTCCTTGAATTATTCCCCGAATTATCAATCCTATGTATTCGTGCTTGAAGCCAACCTCTCTGATTTGTGCCAAAATTCCGTCTACGCCGTTTTTCAAGCACCAAACTAGACTACTTTTTAGCCCGATCGGACGAAATTTGGGGAAGGTTATGGGTGAAAATGTGTTTTGGTTGGTTATTCCTTGAATAATCAACCTATGTTTTCATGATGAGTTGACCATTATCATGAAAACATAGGTTTCCTATGGCGTACGCCGTACGCCGTCCATCGTCCGCGCCGTTTTTGGTAGTAGAAAATTTTCTAAAAATCTGAAATTTGGGTCAGGGGTTTGTTCCCGGCCGAGACGGGTCCTCGAAACTTTTCAGCCCGATCGGACCAAATTTGAGAATGACCACATAACCTCTTTACTGTGATATTCACAGTATCCATTTGTTTTGTAAAAAGTGTTTTACTTACCCTCTTTCGATTAAATATCTGATGTAGTCATAGTTTAGTTGACAACCTGTTATGTAAGTATGATAATCTAATCTTTTTAATTGTTAACTGTGGTTCATTTCAGACCCGTACGACCAGAAAATGAATTCTTACGCGGGCCCTGCAACCTTTACACCTATCAAGACAGCCTGTGAGTAGTCAACTAACGCCGTCAGCCCGTCCAATCGCTTCAATTTTTTCCAAAATACATATAAGAATATTTGGGCCCTTTTGATTTGACGATTACTGTTTTGTTGCAGGATCCTACCACTAGTTGCACTACATAGTTGTTTGAAACCCTTAGTTGAGAGACTGACCCTACACATATATAGATTATTTACACTACATTGTATAGTTTGTTATTTGCTGCTCAGCAGTTGTACACCTTGCTTAGAGCTTCTATTTCAATCGCATGTTCATTTTGACGGAAATAAAGCTGCGTTTATTAGCTCAAAGTGCTTTTTCTAGTGCAGTTTTTCCTGTTATGCAATTCTTCCCAGCTCTTTCAGTGTGGGACAAAATATATAAATCGGTTTTGAAGAGTCAGGAATCGGCCTGTGACGCATGATGGGAAGGGTCTCATTTCAACTGTCTCATAATCCCGTTTTTTCTTCGATACAATGGTTTGGACCAGTAGACGTTTTTGGCCATTCAGTCTTTGCATATATTTTACTATATATAATTATTCATCCGACTTTGCTTCAATGTGCTCCGAACTGAATGCGCTCCTCAGGGTAAAGCTACACCCTACACAGAAATTCCATGGTCATAAAGAAGACCTCCATCAGTGAGGCAATGTGAACAGTGTGAAAGTTACAAGTGAACAGTCGCCAAGACGCTCAACACAGAAACAAGCAGTTGCTTAGGGGGATTGTGCATCAGGATTTACCATTTCATCCCTACATGACAATGATTGCCAAGAGAACTGATGCCCCCTGACAACCTAAATCTTGTAAATCGCTGTCGGGAAACGCTGAACAAAATCCCTGCAACATTAACAGTTTGCAGGAGGACCACTTCCATCTTCCTGAAGCTGTAAACAAACAGAATTTCTGCTACTGGGCAGCTAAAAACTAGAAACCTCTCTACTCTCCCAGAGTGTGGTGTGCAGTTTCCCAATTCCTTATTTCTTTGATGAGGACGGCCAAATCAACCGCAACTGTGAATACACGTATGTTTCTCTGCTGGAAACCTTTTCTGAACGCAGGCTGGAAGGACTAAGTGAGGAAATTAATTTGATAGACCCTTGGTTTCAACAGCAAATACAGCTTGTGTTTCATTGCACAAACTGAGACAAATGTTCCTCGCGCGAATGATCTCTCTCAAGTGTGATGTGGCCAGCACACTCCCTCAAATTGAGCATTTGTTAATTCTTCCTGTTGGGCTACCTGATGGAAAAAGTCCTCAAACACCAACCTCGCACCCTGGATGAGCTTGAGGTGAGAATCAGGGTGATATGTATAGAGACGTGCCAAAAAGCAGAGAAACGTTTCCGAAATCGCCTCCATTAGTGTAGTGCTGCTGGTGGCTGCACATCTTAATGATGTAAATTGCCACAGTTGATATAAAAAACGGGATTACCGAATGATTCAAATAAATTAAGGTTAATTTTTCTGAGTTGAGTAGTTTTCTTTCTTTTATCTTTCAAAACCGAATCATATCGTTTGCCACACACTGTACTACTTATATGCTGTTACTGCGAAACTGTTATATAACCTCACATATCAGGAGCATAGTTGTGTAAAGCAACTGCTAAATCTTGCTAATTAGTGCGAATATAGTTTTTTAAGGGAATTGTATGTTGTACCTGTTAGATGTAGCAGGTGAGGTCATGACTGGGATCCCAGTTGTTTTGGTACGAATATTGATTGTTCCCTGTGGTTATGGTGTTTGGCATACAACTGTTTTATTAATTTTGATATGCAATTTATTCTGAGGCGCTGTAACTCCCTGTTCTAGTTAGAGTTTGAGGTTGAAGGTCACTCCAAATTGGAGATAATATGACGTGAAACATTTGAATTATACAGGGTTTCCCATGAGTTGTACCCCCCTGTAAGAGTGGGAGACCCTGTGTGATGTCTAATCTTCTACTGGATCAGTTAGTTAAAAATGGTTCGAGCAATTTGAGTTTTTGAAGCGTCATTCTGTTCATGGATGAGGATGGAATGTGGAAAGTGGAGCATGATTTTCAGCTGATTGACATCATTTGAATGCTTTACTCACAACAGCTTTCTCTAACCAATGCTATTTTTTTTCTCAAAGGGGCATGACAATAACATCTGGGATTGTTAATATAAAGAAGGACGCATCTAACCTCATTGGAATCAGCATAGGAGGTGGTGCCCCTTTCTGCCCTTGTCTGTACATAGTCCAGGTACTTCATAGAACTAACCAATTATCCAAAAGGTCATCTTGGATCTGGTAAGTCTTATCCTGAAAGCACGTCTGAAATGTTACAGGTTTTTGACAACACCCCAGCCTCCAAAGAAGGGACTTTGCAAAGTGGTGATGAACTGGTTGGCGTCAATGGGCAGTCGGTCAAAGGCAAAAGCAAAGTTGAAGTTGCCAAAATGATCCAGTCTTGTAAAGTGAGTCGAGTGAATTGCAGCGTTTTACGTACAAATTTTAACATTTTGTCAATTCAGCGATATATCTGTCACCTCAGGACGAAGTCAACATCAAATACAATAAACTCCACGCTGATCCGACTCAAGGGAAGTCTCTGGATATTGTTTTAAAAAAAGTCAAGCATCGTTTGGTTGAAAATATGAGCACATCGACTGCTGACGCTTTGGGATTGTCAAGAGCCATTCTGTGCAATGACACGCTAGTGAAGAAATTGCAAGAGCTGGATGCCACTGAGACGATGTACCGAGGTCTTGTTGACCACTCCAAGAGAGTCATGAAAGCGTTTTATGGCCTACTCCAAGTATATAAAGGTACGGACTAAATTGGGTATCTTCCCCGTAGTTTAGTGCAACAATATCTTCCTGCATGTTTGCTTGCAAAAATCGCTGCAAATTCTTCCACAGGAGTTGGTTATTCCCGGATCACGGAAAACACAACAACAAACACAACAAAATTTCTTGGCACAGGGATAATATTTTTCGTGCAGCCCAATTATTTCAGCAGAAATCAAAATTTTAGCTCGAAACACATCGTTGTTTCTCAATTTTGAGATCAAATCGCGTTTTCAACAACCACCCTACTTGATGACATCCAGCAAAACATGTGCAATGTTATTCAAAGGACAATTTATTGTTCAATTTTGATCTTGTGTTAGGGTAAGTAGATGGGAATATGGGAATATGTCACAATTTTTGGAAAATCGATTAATCTTCAACAGTTCTTGAGTGACAGAAACCATTCAAGTCTAGTTTCACTGGGCAACTCCTGCTTTATCGAAACCCCAACTCATCCATGTTGAAAATATATATGTCGATATATATCCAGTATATTAGATACGATAGTATCGATGGAGAATATTGCAGATTTTACACAAATATATCGATGTATTGCCTCTCTTGCCTCTACCAATGTACCAAAGCACAAAATCACAGTAGGTTGAGCCAGCATGTTTTCATGGCAAGTACAAGCATATTTGGTGTAAATATTGACTTTTTTGCAGCTTTTGGGGATGCTTTTGCCGGAATTGGTGTGAGGGAACCACAACCAAGAGCTAGCGAAGCGTTTCGCGCATTCGGCGACTACCATCGGCTCATGGAGAAAAATGGTGTGCAAACGTTGAAGACGATAAAACCTGTAAGAGGACTTGAAAGTTGTCACAAAACAATCTTTTTTGGTAAAAAACTGTTCAAAGATTTACATTCAATTTGTTTTGTAAAGATATTGTCAGATTTGGGAACGTATCTGAACAAGGCCATCCCTGACACAAAGTTGACTATAAGGAAGTACGCAGACGCTAAATTTGAATATCTTTCATATTGTTTGAAAGTAAAGGAGATGGACGACGAGGAATATTCCTATGCGGCGTTACAAGAGCCGTTGTACCGCGTTGAAACGGGAAACTACGAGTACAGGTTTGACATTGCTCTATGGTGAAGCAGAATCTGAGAAACAGAAAAATGCTGCAAGTTATTCCACAATTGATGGTTATTTCGTAGGCTAGACTCCAGTATAGATGGCTCCCTCGTTTTCAGACCCTTACTATCGAATAGGGTCACATATCGATACACGCCTGCCTATCAGGTGACTTCGTCGTGTTTCTATATTTTTTCGCTTTACAGTACTTTATTTATATCATTATTTTATAATAATATTTTTATTTATTCAAATTACCGCCATTTGAATGCCATGTTATGGTCGAGGGTAAGTAAGCAGGTCGGGCATATGGCTATACTGAAGTTTTACTATTCCTTAGAGCAAGATTATTGGGAAAAAGCCTATGAAAATCTGTAAAAACCCACATTGTAAATAGTTAGTTAGTACCTATTTGACCTATTCCCCATTTCAATGGGTTCAGCGTCCACATTTTAGTGGAAAATGATATCCCACATGCCTCATTCCCGAAAGTCGAGTTTCAAAAAACACATTTTCACCCATGCCCCCTTCTGATATGGTCCGATCGGGCTAATCTAATTACACATCGGGAGAATCGCGGAAGAATTTGCAGCGTTTTGTATCTAGTCATCCTGAAACGCTAACTATCAATTTTCGGAGCCAATCGGAGAGGTTGACATCTGGCATGATTACATTGGTGGATTATTTAAGGAATTACCAACCAAAATGGAATTTAAACATGATTTTGACATTTCAGACTAATATTGAGGTGTCGACAAGAAGCCAGAGCAAAGTTTGCTCGCTTACGTTCAGATGTGCTCGTCAAACTAGAACTCTTGGATTCGAAGCATGTTGAAGACGTTGTCCAGCAGCTTCACCGGTAATCTATGAATATTGTGATTGCTTGAACTACTATTCAGAAATGGGCGATTGCAGAATTGGCCCCAATCCTTCCTCTGTTACTGAGTGGGCCTAAACGAGGGAAAAACAATGCTGTGAATTCTTTCATAAGGGCTGGTTTATTCCTCCGACCAGAAGCATGGTCTCATTCTAATGGATTCAGCGTCCAATACAGCAGCCAATAGTGAATGCATACATTGCACACAGATCACAAATGCTTGACAGGAAGGTATGTTACAATTACAGA
Organism: Cyrtorhinus lividipennis; assembly: GCA_019603395.1. Lineage (NCBI taxonomy): Eukaryota > Metazoa > Arthropoda > Insecta > Hemiptera > Miridae > Cyrtorhinus > Cyrtorhinus lividipennis. The sequence continues at coordinate 5,746,031 of CM034008.1, forward strand.
AATTTGTAGTGATTGCTGACTTTTGATACAAAACCACGGCTAGATAGGCCACCAGAGAGATATTTTTGGATGTGTTGGCCGACTACTGCCTTTTGGACGGTTTAGAGTTGATACTATGGACTTTAGTTGAGATTTCATTTTGGTATTCTAATAAAACTGGCTGAACGTGAGAACTGGGGCTTGAGAACTGAATGAAATGACTTGCAGGCGTTTGTTGTAAGGTCCAACTCAAAGAATGGTGAATCCCACGCAGGTGGTGGGAATTTAGGTGTTGTGGTAGCAAGTTCTGAGGCTAGTCCTTCGAGGCCGCTCAGCAACTATATTTTCAAAGCACGGTTCGACGTCTTCTGGCTTCAAGCCAAAATGTCTTGAGCCACTTCCCGTCGTCCTTATGTTCTTTGTAGCCTGTGGCCAAACCTAGGCATTGAATTTCACGCCACCCAAATTAGCATGAATGAAAACGGCTGCAGAAAAATTCACAGAGAGGCCATGCGGTACGGCAGGTGCTCCTCGAACTTACTTCCAGATACGTGAAGACGATCGTGGAACCGTGCTGTAGATTACAGCCGTATGTCATACCCGTTCCTTTTTAACTTAAAAGATCCAAGGTTTGGAACAAAAACAATAATTGCCATTAACATTCTGTTTCGCCTTATTCTTCTTAAACAAATATTGCTCACAACATACCTGCAACGTTTTAGTATTCTGTGTAGTCAGCAATGAGCGCACTACCATGCCTGGCCTCTCTGAAATTTGTTTTGTGCCTTTTTTGCTTCGCTGTGCCGCCAATATCTATTTTTGCCAATCTCTTCGTGGCTGTGAATTAAATTGGAGTCTGTGATGGTGTTGTTGACTCCAACGGTTGTTTTGTTGGCTGAAGCAAAGCACAAGTTCTTACAATAACTGCTAGGACAAAGAATCTTCTTCATCCGTTCCTTCCTTCATGAATGAACGCAATGTCTGTGCCATGTTGTGGGCCCAGTTTGCCTAGTGAGAAAGCTTGCGGGTTAGAGCATGAGGAGGGATGGACCCAGTCCGCCTAGCAAGAAGGCTTGCAGGTCAGGGTAGGAGGAAGGGTATGCCCAGTCTGCCAAGCAAGAAGGCGGGTTAGGACAGGATGATGGGTGGTCTCAATCTGCCTAGCGAGAAGGCTTGCAGGTTAGGGCAGGAGGAGGGGTGGGCCCAGCCTGCCAAGCAAGAAGGCTCGCAGGTTAGGACAGGAGGAGGGGTGAGCCCAGTTTACACATCAGCTTATCCCCTTGCCCCCTGCCCCTATGGCTGAGGCTATACTCTACAGCCACCCTCAAAAATTGCTCCTTAATTGAAAATATTTTTCAGGTTTGCGTCGCATTTCGCCAAATTTTATGAAGAAGCCAAAGAGACACTTGCGCAAAATGCCCTCTTTCCAATAGAAATGGATCTCGCTCGGTCTGCTTTCCAGTACAACAGCACGAACCAACAAGTCCAGGTATGCAAACATCTTATGGTTCATCTTCAAATGCATGTTGGTGGAATCCATAGGGTTTTGACAGGATGGGCATTTAGATCCATAAGCCAGTACAGTCAATTAGGGTAACTTTGAACCACTTTTTGATGTTTTTGCTTAATGCGTCTAAATTATACATGAAGTCCTGCTTTTTTGTCTAAAACGAATAACAATTGGCCTAAAGAAGAATAGGTGCGGAAAGATTCTTTTTCTAAACTTTCTGTATATACATGGAATCTTTATTTTTAGGGCGTTTCAATTTAACCTAGGCACTTCTATCTATTGTCTGTAAACTGTGAAATTTCGCATACTTCGTTGATATTCATGCATTTTTTCTTGCTGACATCTTCTGTACATGACCAAAAAATGAAATAAGGTACATCATTAGATTTCTTCTCTTGCAACCACGCCTCATCAACCTTGAGAATAAGAAAAAGAAACCGCCAGAATCGAGAGGAACACAATTAAAACATGAATAGAAAGGAAATCTCGAGAAAAAAGGCTGATGCGCCTGCAGCAGGAAAGTGATGAAGAGGATCAAGAAACTTTCATAAGAAAAGTAGAAAGAATGGAAGATGAAGGAAAGGATAAAATAGGGTGAATATGTTGTTGTCCTCATCAACTGTGTATCGCATCTTGTCTAGGAAAACTTATATTCATAATAGTTTGTCCTGCGCTAGTGGAAAGTTGTAGTAGAGAAAGAAGAAGATTATAACCGCACTCATCACCATGAAAAATTTTGTTATTTTTGTAGTATTATTCACTCTTTAAAAGTGAAGTGGTATTAATTTAGACACCATGGTTAAGTTACTCCAATTGACTCTACGTTTTGGCCACTATCTTGTTCGTCTCATGTCATTCACTTCTTGCCTTCCTTTTTCTTGCAGTACGAAGACGACGACGAAGAGCTTATTCAGGACGGGGTAGAAGCCGTGGAAAGCACTCCCACCCCTCTGATAGCTGACCTCATCGATCCTTCAGGGACCTTAGACCTGGAAATCCTCAACTCTCCAAAGGCCCCGAGTGACGTCAATGTACATCAAACCCCTCAACAATCCACCTCCCCAACAATTGTCCCCCTGGAGTCGCTCATTGCAGATTTATCGCCTCTGCAAATCAATAACGAACCCGCTGTTGGGACGTTAATTGGTTTGGATTAGTCCGTCCAACCTGGCTTAAGTCTCAAAGGCCTCACATCGTACTTTTTCTAAGTCACTTTGTTCAGTCAATGCGATCATCACCAAAGAAAAGATGTATTTGTCCCATTTCTGCTCGCTTCTATGCCAAAGATTGTACAGGTCAGTTTCAAATTGATCTTAGCTTGAGCTGTATTTTTAAGGATTGACAAAAATTATAATAAAAATATACGCCACCATTTTTGATGGTAAACTACCGAGCAGTTGTGTCTTAGATTACCACCTATCGGGTAGCCTGCAGCCTCTTATCCGAGGCCGATTCATCCCAGCCATGGACCCTTCCTGTCCTCCTCCAGGCAAGCAAGCCAAGCCAAGCTTTCTTTTGGCTCATTTGTTTCCCGTGGCCGGTATACACGGAGTAATGTGCAAAGCAGAGAAGGTATTGGAAGGACCTAGGACTTGCCATAGCGTTTTTAATGCCTCTTGAACCATCCTGAGCACTCGGACCCTCCTCAAAATGAGTTTATTTCCCCCGCTCGCTTACTCCCAACGTGCTCACAACGCACCTACTGCCCAAAATAAGTTCGCCACCCCGCAGCACACCTCCACTGCCCCCAAGAGGGGCGTTAGCGCCCCCGTCGAAAACCACTACTTTCCTCCTTCACCATTCAGAACTCATTCTGAGCGCAGGAGCCCACCACAAAGCGAGTTTATTGCCCCCGTTTACTTAGTCCCCCCCTGTCAACGTACTCACCACGCCGCAACTGCTCAAAAGAAGTTCGCCGCCTCACAGCACAACTCCACTGCCCCCTAGAAGGGCGTTAGCGCCCCCGTTGAGAACCTCTATTTTCCTCCTGAATCATTCAGAACTCATTCTGAGCGCAGGAGCCCTCCACAAAGCGAGTTTATTGCCCCCGTTTACTTAGTCCCCCTGTCAACGTACTCACCACGCCGTAACTGCCCAAAAGAAGTTCGCCGCCCCACAGCACAACTCCACTGCCCCCTAGAAGGGCGGTAGCGCCCCCGTTGAGAACCTCTACTTTCCTCCTGAACCATTCAGAACTCATTCTGAGCGCAGGAGCCCACCACAAAGCGAGTTTATTGCCCCCGTTTACTTAGTCCCCCCCTGTCAACGTACTCACCACGCCGCAACTGCTCAAAAGAAGTTCGCCGCCTCACAGCACAACTCCACTGCCCCCTAGAAGGGCGTTAGCGCCCCCGTTGAGAACCTCTATTTTCCTCCTGAATCATTCAGAACTCATTCTGAGCGCAGGAGCCCTCCACAAAGCGAGTTTATTGCCCCCGTTTACTTAGTCCCCCTGTCAACGTACTCACCACGCCGCAACTGCCCAAAAGAAGTTCGCCGCCCCACAGCACAACTCCACTGCCCCCTAGAAGGGCGTTAGCGCCCCCGTTGAGAACCTCTATTTTCCTCCTGAATCATTCAGAACTCATTCTGAGCGCAGGAGCCCTCCACAAAGCGAGTTTATTGCCCCCGTTTACTTAGTCCCCCTGTCAACGTACTCACCACGCCGCAACTGCCCAAAAGAAGTTCGCCGCCCCACAGCACAACTCCACTGCCCCCTAGAAGGGCGGTAGCGCCCCCGTTGAGAACCTCTACTTTCCTCCTGAACCATTCAGAACTCATTCTGAGCGCAGGAGCCCACCACAAAGCGAGTTTATTGCCCCCGTTTACTTAGTCACCCCTGTCAGCGTACTCACCACGCCGCAACTGCCCAAAAGAAGTTCGCCGCCCCACAGCACAACTCCACTGCCATCAAGAGGAGCGTTAGCGCCCCCGTTGAGAACCTGTGCTCCTCACTCTAAAGGCGGCGGTTCGCGCCGCGACAGAGACAGGAGACCGAGACAGGAGTCTGAGACCAGCGACCGCGACAAGTGTCTCGGTCTCTTCGGCATGTACTGTAGGTCGAGACTGAGACCGAAGATCGCGACAAGTGTCATCAAGCAAACGCTCAGTTCAAGAGAGTCTGTCGATGAAGTCAGTGGTGTTTTGTGTCGTGATGGAAAACCTAGTAATGAAGCTGCTATTGGAGGAAGAAGAAGACGATGATTTGCTCTTATATTATTATTACAAAAATACAAAACTGAAAGACGATTACCTATTAAGGATTTATTTTTAACTAGAGGTCAAGAAGGATCATTTTCGCTATTAGTAAAGAAGCACCTGATGTTTGATGACAATATATTCAGGAAGTATTTTCGGCTCAATAAAACACAGTTTGATTACGTATTAAATTTAATGAAAAAAAAAACAATGCTATCATTCGTATTTCGTATATCACCTTCTTATATTTCACAAATAGTCAAAGAGGTGTTAAAACATTTAAAGACTGTTTTGGTGCCTATTTTTATGCCTATTCCAAAAGAAGGTGATTTTAGGCGTATATCTGAAGGATTTTGGGACAAATGGCAATTCCCCAATTGCACAGGTGCTATTGATGGGAAGCACGTAAGAATAAGAGCCCCTGAAAATAGTGGGTCGCTGTATTTTAATTATAAGGAGTATTACTCCATTGTTCTTCTGGCTATTGTAGACCATAATTACAAGTTCATAGTAGACGTTGGCTCTTATGGCAAAGAAGGAGATAGTGGAATATTCCAAAAGTCTACAATGGGGAAACAAATCATGAAAAATGAATTTAATTTTCCAGAACCAAAAAATCTACCGAATTCGAACATAATATTACCCCATTTTTTAGTTTCAGATGAAGCATTTAGTCTTGATACTTATATGATGAAACCGTACGCTAGGAGAGTTGCAAAAAACGATTTAAGCGAAGAAATATTTAACTACCGCCTTTGTCGTGCGAGAAAATGCGTTCGGTTTGCTGTCTCAGATGTTTAGAATATTTTATTGTCCTTCAAATGTTCGTCTCTGTAGGAGTCTAGTTGTGCATTTTATAGCGGAGGGTGCTGCCTGATTAGTTCAATCAGATTCTCACAGTCTTCGTCAGAAAAACTCATTTTTGAACACTAAACACGTGTGCTTTCACGAGCGCGACGGAGACACTACTTGTCCGGAGCAGCGACCGTCTCGCTGTCTCGCGTCTCGGTCTCCTGTCTCTGTCTCGCTCGCGAACTGTCACGTATACATTGCCTAATGTCAAGTGACGGTCGCGGTCGCTGGTCTCAGTCTCCTATCTCGGTCTCCTGTCTCTGTCGCGGCGCGAACCGCCACCTTAAGCGAGAACCTCCCTTTTCTTCTTGAACCATTCTGAGCGCAGGGGCGCTCACACAATGAGTTTATTGCTTTCTTTACTTACTCCCCCGCCGTCCAATACTCTCCACCCCCCATTCGCCCAATACGTACGCTAATTACAACCTTACTGGCCCCAGGGATTTTTGGCTCCAACGCCGTAGCACTCAAAAGGCAATGCTGGATACAAAATTACCAACTGAATAAAGATTTTATTTTGAAAAATTACATAAATTTACAACAAGTTTCAAGCTTTCCCTTTATGAAAAATATAAATACGGAGAAGAATAAATCAAAATATATCGATACACTTTTCAGTCAGGACCCAAGAGGCGCTAAATATAGCTAAACCAGGCCAAAGCTGGGTGAGCAATACGAACACTCGGTAGCCTCAAATCAGTTTAAATAACCTTTATAGAAACATCTGACGTATATATATTATATAAAACAGTTTGTACTCAAAGGAACAGAGAATGAAGTTGTCTTACGTGGTGCTTGAATATTTTTTAAATCTTGTGCGTTGAGGACTGATTATCTAAAGCCTGATTATTTCAAGATGACTTGAAAAAAAAAAAAAGAAAGAAAGAAAAGAACTCTTCAGGTTATAATCACACCTGAAAAAGTGAATCTAATCCAAACAAATAGTATATTTTTGGATTCAAAAATTATTTTAAAAAATCGCCTTATAAATCCAGCGAAATCATCAGCAACCGAAAATAACGCAATTGGTTATTCGTGAGAAAAACCAACATTTAAAATCAATAGCTGCTGATTTTCCTCGCTATCATAGAAACTAAGGATTCACCGTTGTGTTGAATCGTTGATAAAACCAAATGACTCACTTCTGGACGTAAAAATGGACAGCGAATTCAACAAACCGCAATTCAAAAATGCCGGCGTAGCTATTGCGAACGGCAACTTTCTTTGTGACTACTCGGTACAGCTTACTAGTTAAAATAGCAAGTAGTAAATTGATTTTTGACAAGCGTCGGGTCATCACAGTTGATATTGAACGAGGAGGGAAGGTAGTGAATCACGGTGACATGGTGAAGGTAGGCTGCTTCATTTTGTTTTAGTCGCTTTTGTTTTTCTTTTTTTGACGTGTTTCTTAATTTTTGATTTACGTTTTTCCGCGCGTTCTTCTTTGACGGCTTTTTTTCTTGCCTGCAAATAAGAGGTAGTTAGGGATATACAAATTGACAATCATGATACTGAATGACAGGTGGTAATAACCAGAAACACGATTGAAAATAGCTTTTTCTGGCACGAGAGACAAAGGATCAAAACTAACTTTTTTCTCTTCAAGCGTTTCTTCCTTATTTCGAGCTGCGTTAACGAAATTTGACTTCTCGTCCTCGTCGCTTTCTTCGTCTTCCTCTTCGGTTGTGCTCCCTTCGCTTCCAGTTCCACCTGTGCTGGACTCGCCCTTCTTGAGGAGTCCAGGTTTGGCGACAGGCTCAAGGTCCGCGTCAAGGCCAACGACTCTTTTGTAAGTCAAATCGTCATCTTGAGCTTTTCCCATTTTTACCAAGTTGATGTCCCTTTCAAAGTCAACAACCTGAGAAAAAAACACGGGTTGGTAATTCCTCGGACCAGGCGCATGGAGACTCATTTCTTCAACATGGGGAATATGGGGGGGAAATAGTGGGTGGTGCGGGATTCCAATCGATTCAGGGTCCAAAATTTAAAGGAAAATGATACCTTACATGCCTAGATACCGGAAATCTCGCAAAAACACTATCAAAATGGGTAGATAGGTACCCATTTTGACCCTCAACCTCATCCAGAGGGCGCCAATCGTTCCCGGACTCATTTCATTGGATTCAGCATCCAAAATTTAGTGGAAAATGATACCCCACACGCCTAGATCGCCAAAAATCTCGAAAATCCATTTTTCGAAATACACATTTTGACCCCTACCCCGCCCAAATTTGGTCCGATCGGGCTAAAATGTTTCAAGGACCAACTAGAGCCGGAAATGACCTCTGACCCAGATTTTTAGAAATTTTTCTACTACCGGAAAAAAAAAACATAAAACACCCGAAATTTTTTACCTTGGAGGCTGTGGCGGAATTCGTATATCATTGCTCACTGGTAAATGCTAATAGTGATATGAAACCCGTGATAAGTAGAAGAATACAGTCAGCTAACTGATGTTATTTTGGACTACAACAGCTAAAAAGCAGGGTTATTTTACGGGCTACAAAACTTCGCCTCTACAAGACCCTCATTAGAACAGTGTTGAGCGCCTGGAGGAGGTCGCCTGGAGACGAAGTACAAATGCCGAAGCGTTCAGCCTGTACGAAGCTTAGAAGACTCCGTTGGGCCGGACACGTAGCCAGAATGACCCCCGAAGAGATCCCTCTAAAGCTTGTGATAGAAATTATCCACGAAATAGGATTGGGTCGACCAAAATTGCGGTGGTTGGATGGTGTGACAGTTGACGCGTGTTTCAATCTGGGAATTCGGAACTGGAAAGCGGCAGCAAGGAACAGAATAGATATGACTGGTGGACATCACTCTAGGAGGCCATGATCCCTTGCGGATTGCAGCGCCACGATAGATGAAGAAGATGATCTGGGGTCTGACGTTCCTCCACTTATAGCTGTATTTGTGCAGAATGTCTGCCTTGGACAGAAAACAAGAAGGCAGAAGGGCTTTGGCTTTCTGTTTCCTACTGTTCGTTCTTCCGTTTGCATTTCTGTAACGTATTTCCTATCAATATGACTTGCCCATTTTAAATAACCTACCTGCGTCAATCGTTGCGGGATGTAGGCGTTTTTGAACACCTCCTCGTCAATTTCCTGCTCGTTCGTCAAATCCGGCGCTTGGCCTGCGCGGTCTGAAACCCGATCCAAGTACTCCTCAACGTGGTCCTCCATAATGGTGGGGTCTGTGATGAAGTCGAACAATTCTTTGACCGTCATCGTCGCCACTTCTCTTTTACGGAAGAATTCTGTCGAAAAGAAAAAAAATTAACTGAAGGCTCAAACTTGAAAGGAGGTGATAATAATGAATCAGAAAATAATTAGATTTGAGACACGAATCCAACTCCAAGCTAATGTGGGGATTCCGAGATTACATTTAGGGAGCATGTTATTCAAGTTCCATATTATATAGGTATGTATTATAACTATGTACATCATATTATGATGCAGCTGACCGGGCAGTACAAAATACGGTAGCCCTCATCCGCTCATGGCAAATACCTTTGACCCAAGGCCATGTAAATTATGGCTACTTATGCCGGTGAACCAATCAATTCTGCTTTATTGGAAGCAACGTAGAGGGGTGCTAAGATTTGTGAGTCTCTGAGCCTTCTGAGCTTACAGTTTCAAAGCCAGCTGTCCCTATACTGGCAGGGGTAGTTACCATACATCTACTAGCAGCTGGAAGAAAACGGTTATACGAGGAAAGAGCTGAATTACCAAGGGACAGAATTGCACGAGAAAATGGGGAAAAACAGTGAGTGCGGAGTGTCCTGGACTCATTCCAATCGATTCAGCGTTCAACATTTAGTGGAAATAATACCCCACACGCCTAGGTACCAGAAATATCGAAAACCCACTCTCAAAATTAATAGGCAGGTACCCATTTTGACGCATAACCTTCCCGGTGGGCTACAATCGTTCTGGGACCCGTCCCATCACACTCAGGGTCCAAAATTTAGTGAAAAACTACACCCCACACTCCAAGACCGAAAATCCATTTTTCGAAAAACTCGAAAGTTTTGAGGACCAACTAAAGCCCAAAACCCTGACTAAAATGTCAAATATTTAGAAAATTTTCTACTACAAAAAGAGGCTTATTCAAGGAATAACCAACCACAACCTCAAGGGTATAGCAGGACGCCTGGACAGCGGAGACCCGGGGTAGAGACCCCAGGATTATTCACAGAATCCCTGCATGGCTCTTTTATCATCATGGGCCTTTATCAGTATCCTCACAGAATAGGAATAGTGAGGGCCCCCCTGAGCTTGCACTGGCCCACTGTGGAAGATGGTGCCGAGCGTACATTCTTTGAGTGCTCCAAAGGGGAAAGGGAATGGAAGAACCGGAGAAGAATGCGGATTGCTAACGATGGTTGACAAATTATTGCCAACTACTTATCGAAGTGATGTTAAGAAGGAAGACGATCCTCGAAAAAGAGCGACAACAGGCCACGCGACCAAAGTAATGTGCTAAACAATCCCAGGCTGAGCTCCGGAGATAAAGGGAGGAGAGGTTTAGTGTTTTGAATCCCATATAACTCGCAATGCGGTCTCCAAAGAGCATTGATCAAACAACACCTAAAAATCTCAAATGATTTCCTCCACTGGCCACGCAAAAAAAGCTTATGTGGGGTGCGCCACTAGGGATTTCCCGCAAAGCGATAGGAAAATGATGTAACTAAAAACAAGAGATGAAATACGGCTGGCGAGTGAATGCTTGATTTCTGCTAAAAAAAATACTGGATTCTCGTCTGTCAGTATCTTGCACTGATTTTGGCTTGAGGAAGCAGCTTACCTACTCCCTTTCCAAGCTCTCCTGAATGAAGAACACTCATTCCTGCCAGTCCCACTGCAGCTTGCAGCAGGGGGGAATAGTACAGCTCATGGGGTGAGCTCTCCTGTAATGTATGACTAATTTGCTTGTATCAGGGTGAGGAACACCATTGTACACTGGCTTTTGACACTGTAGGCAACATTCCAGTTATTAGAAGGACGAATTAAAAGGACGCCTGCCAATTGTAGGGAAAGAAGCTGAATGTTATCTTGATCCGCCATTCGGGTCCTAGGTAATCGGGCACTCTGAGAGAAACTGCGTCATATTATGATAGTTGACCACATGATTTCTCTCCAGCCAGGGGTGTATGTTCATCCTGTCCATCTCGCTCTCGTTTCCAGCGGCCAGATTTCCTGCCACTGAACCCATAACTGAACCCATTGGGCTACTCGAAACCAAAGCCCCTCTTCCCGTCGCTTGTCAGCATAAGTACCGGTATCACTCCCGCCATCAGGAGCAAGGTACTACTTCTCTATGCAAAGTAGACATTCACGAATTGTTCAACCCTACGGCACGTGCTGGTTGATCGTTGAAGAATTCGAATAAAATCCTTCCATCATCAAACCCGACAACTCACCAGTGATATTGGTGCAATCCTTGCGAAGGAAATCGAACGAATGCGGGTGATCGTGTTCAACAGACTGGGAGACGTCAATGATGTAAACTTGGCCATCGAAGTACCTGCACGAAGAAAATAATTGAAACAGAGTTCAAGAGTACGAGAGAAACTGAGTTTCAGTCCAACATTTACTGAAAAATGATACCCCACACGCGTAGATACCCGAAAATCTCGGAAACCCACTATCACAAAAGGTAGGTTAGTACCTATAACCTATACGGTACCTATACATAAAGACCCATACCCATCTCCAGTGAACACGAAGTGGTATAACAAAAAACGCTACAAATTCATTCACAAGGGTTGGTTATTCCTCGGGCCAGGACCATGGAGACTCATTCCAATCAATTAAGCGTTCGAAATTTAGTGGAAAATGATACCCCACACGCCTAGGTACCACAAATCTCAAAAACACATTCGGAATAGGTGAATAGGTACCCATTTTGACCCATAACCTCCGGTGGGCTCCAATCGTTCCAGGATGTCTCATTGGATTCGACGTGCCCGAAATTTAGTCGAAAACGATACCCCACATGCCTAGATCGCAGAAAATCTCGAATCCATTTTTCGAAATAAACATTTTGCCCCCTACCCCCTTAAATTTGGTTCATAATTTCGTTATTCGCGAGATCCATACAAGAAACCACAGCCATTTTGTGCAGTCCATACGAAAAGCTTGTATTAGCTCCGGAATTGGCGATTTGAAGGGGATGGGGATGCGGGTTAACTCATGAACAGTTTGAAAAGACTTACAACATGTTGAATTCGCTCAAATCGGCGTGAACTAGTTTACATTTGTTGTACATAGTCCACATCATAGTGACACAGTCTCTGTAGAGCTTACAGGCTTTGGAAGTCGACAGCTCCACATCCTGTAACAACAAAACGAACATGTTATATGGAATGAAAACAGTATTTTGGTTGAAACGAGAATTAAAGAAGAAAACTCACTTTCAGTTTAGGAGCCGGCCAACCGTCTTTCCCAATAAAGTCCATCACAAGGACGTGGGAACGTAAGAGTATTGGTTCTGGAACTGGTAGCCCTGCCGCTTTCATTCGGGCCAAATTCCTCATTTCTTTTTCAGCCCATAGACGAACCATTTTACGAGGATTATGACGACAGTAGCCGTGACGGAATCTAAATCAGAGAGCAAAATTGTGATTTGGGCCGAATAGTGCCAAAACAATAGCAGAAACGAAAGCCCACAACAAGTACAACTCTTCTTTGGTTATCTCCATGCCTCCAATGAAAAAACTCTGCATATTCCTACACTCTGGTTGGTTATACCTCGGACCAGGCGCATGGAGACTCATTTCTTCAACACGGGGAAAATAGAAACAGTGGGTGTGGCGGGTTCCAGACCCATTCCAATCGATTCAGGGTCCAAAATTTAGTGACAAAATGATACCCTACAAGCCTAGGTACCAGGAATCTCGAAAACATTATTCGAAATAGGTAGGTAGGCACCCATTTCGACCCACAGCCTCATGCAGAAGGCACCAATCGTTCCAGGACCCGTCTCGTTGGATTCAGCGTCCAAAAGTTAGTAGAAAATAATACCCCACACGCCTAGGTACCAGAAATCTCAAAAACACACATTCGAAATAGGTAGATAGGCACCCAGTTTGACCCATAACCTCATCCAGAGGGTGCCAATCGTTGTGGGACCCATTTCATTGGATTCGGCATCCAAAATTTAGTGGAAAATGATACCCCACACGCCTTGATCGCCGAAAATCTCGGAAATTAATTTTTCGAAGAACACATTTTGTCCCCTACCCCACCTAAATTTGGTCCAATCGGGTTGAAAATATTCGAGGAACCAACTAGAGACCCGTTTCCGGCCCTGACCAAAATTTCAGATTTTTGAAAATTTTCTACTACCACAGTCGGTGAGGACGGTGGATGGACATTTACTAATTTTGATCTAGACACCTTGAAACGTTCAGAAAAAAATTTTGGGCCGACCAGAGAGATGACTTTTTGCATGAAACATAGTTATTGTTTTTGCATGAAAACTATGTTTCATGCAAAAAGTCATCTCTCTGGTCGGCCCAAAATTTTTTTTGGCGTAGGCCTCGGTTGGTGGGGTAATGTATGCCTGCTTTTGGTTGATAACCAACCAAGAGATAACCAACCAAAAGCAGCCATACATTACCCCACCGACCGAGGCCTACGCTGCACAACAGGCACAGCTTCTCTTAGCCACTATGAGTCATTTGCTTCACCACAGCGGTGAATATTCCTTTGAAGCTTTTGTGGAGCACTACTGGATAATTACTGGCACGTATCAGAAAGGACATTCCCTAAAAGGCTTCATTATGATGCTATGCCAACTACTCGGTATATAGGTATCAATGATTTAGAGTAGTAAACTCAGTTTAAGGGTGACTGAAGTAAGATACTAAATCTATTAGAAAATAATTCTATTCTACTTAGATCTCTGTATTCTCCACGCACCTTGAGAAAAGAAAGTTGATTTTTGTCAACGTCATTTGATTTGTGTTCAAAGGTTGAACAGCTACGAGAATTTAACATTCAGAGGCAAATCCTCGAGGAAAATGCTGTAATTATTCAAGGAAGTTTGGCTCTACAGGAGCGGCATGAACACATTACCAGACTCACCTAAACTCCCCAGTGACATAACGATCTCGATCTTTGAAGACGAGGATGCTTGTTTTGTAGACTTTGACCGCATAATCGACTCCTTGGGCGGATTTCTCCGAGGTAGCGTGATACACGTTGGCCTCCTTACCTAGAAGCATTGAACACATTTGTTTTATTCAGGTTTCGAAGAAAAAAACGCTGCAAATTCATCAAAAGGGGTTGGTTATTGATCGGACCAGGCGCATGGAGACTCATTTCAATCGATTCAGCGTTTAAAAATTAGTGGAAAATTATACCCCACACGCCTAGGTACCAGAAATTTCGAAAACACACATTCGAAATGGGTTGATAGATACCCATTTTGACCTATAAGCTCTTTCAGTGGGTGCCAATCGTTCCGGGACCCGTCTCATTGGATTCAGCGTCTAAAATTTAGTCGAAAATAATACCCCACACGCCTAGATCGCCAAAAATCCATTTTTGGTTTTTTTTTTCTTTTCAAAATTGCATTTTATTGAAAAACAGAGAATACAAAACACATTTTACACCATAACCTCCCTGAATTTGACCCGATCGAGTTGAAAAGTTTCGAGGACCAACTAGAGCCGGAAGCGGGTCCCAAAGCCGAATTTTCAGATTTTAGAGAATTTTCTACTTCCAAAATCTGCGTGGGCGGCGTCAAAGGATAACCGACCAGAAGCAGGCAGGCGCAGAAAGCAAAATTATTGGTGGTGGAGATTGTCCAAATATTCGCGCCCGAATGGGTCGTCTATTATAGAAAGCAGTCTTGTGCCTGAGTCATGTGTTGATTATTGGCAAAGAATTGATGACGAAGGGAGGCCTAAGCTATGTTGTAGTTACAAAATAGAATTAGGAGTGTCGAGCAGCTTCGTCAGTATGGCAAGCCTGCTGGCTGCCCAGAGTATTGAAGCCAAAACGACTTGGTAGGCTGCGGCGCTGACGACTTGAGCGAATGACATGTGACGATTTCAAGCTGAAAAGGGGCGATTTCATTGTTCCTATACTGGGTATGAACGTTTAGGGTTAGCAGCCTTCAAGAGGTTGATTCTACAACACATTTGCAGCAAAAAGTCTCTTTAGAACTAATTTTTTGAAGGCATCGTTTCCGAGTTTTTAACAATTTAAGATTTTTTCGTGTTTTTGACCTGGCATCACTAAAAAGGCAATAACACCCTTATTTCACAGGATAATCTCAAATGTGAGTAGACCGTTGGAAAGGGCGTCAAATTTCCCCTCTGATGGTCCTCTCGACGTATCCAAAAATTTAGTACTGGTTATCATTAATTCAGCCTAAAGTTCGAAAATGAACGAAAACGCGAGACCTAGTCAACATTTTAACCGGATAAAGGACCAAAAACATTTCCTAGAATACCAGCTTTTCAACGGGGTATTCAAACTTCTCCTTTTAAAGGGAAAAAACGTTTCAAGTGGAAAACACAGGGGTTGGTTATTCCTTAGACCAGGTGCATGGAGACTCATGGGAAAAATGATGTACCACATGCCTAGGTTTCAGAAATCTCGAAAACACATTCGAAATGGGTAGATTGGAACCCACCTTTACCCATAAACTCATCCAGAGGGCGCTAATCGTGCTGGGACCCATCCCATTGGATTCAGCGTCCAAAATTTAGTGGAAAATGATACCTCACACGCCGAGGTACCAGAAATCCCAAAAACACATATTAAAAAACGCTGCAAATTCTTACACACGGGTTGGTTATGCCTCGGACCAGGCGCATAGAGGCTTATTTCTTCAACATTGGGGAAATGGGGGAAACAGTGAGTGTGGCGGGTCCCCATTCCAATCGATTCAGGATCCAAAATTTAGTGGAAAAGGACACCCCACTCCCCAAGGTACCAGAAATCTCGAAAACACGTATTCAAAAATGGGTAATATATACCTACCCAATTTGACCCATAACTTCTTACAGTGGGTGCCAATCGTTCTGGGACCCATTTCATTAGATTCAGCGTCCAAAATTTAGTGGAAAATGATACCCCACTCGCCTAGATCACCCAAAAACTCGAAAATCCATTTTTCAAAAAACACATTTTGACCCCTACACCGCCCAAATTTGGTCCGATCGGGCTGAAAAGTTTCGAGGACCGTCCTAGGCCGGGAACAGACCCTGACCCAAATTTCAGATTTTTAGAAAATTTTCTACTACCAAAAACGGCGCGTACGGCGGACGGACATTGACCTTTTTTGATCTAGACACCATGAAACGTCCAGAAAAAAAATTTGAGCCGAATCGGAGAGGCCTTTTGCATGAAAACATAGGTTGATTATTTAAGGAATAACCAACCAAAAAAAAAGTAATGTTTACCAAAAAAATTTGTTTTCATTAAAGTACCGAATTCCACAAAGTTGAAGGGTAGGTGGCGACTATTGAACTATTATCTTCAAGCTGAATTGAATTGTGACACTCCTCTGAGGCTCCAATGAATCAAAATCGATATATTTCGGATTAAGTTACGGATATTATTCATGAGGTATGATACACAGGGATGTATCATGCATAGGGGTATGATACATAGAAATGTAATACCCAAATATCCATTATTAAGAAATACACAAGAAATGAGTAGGGTATACAACGAAAATCGCAGTCAAAGGACATGATCAATAACACTGATTATAATAACTATGAAAAAATAGGAACCGACAACCAGCTGCCGGCATATAGGCGCTCGTTTTGGAGTTTTTCATGTTTTCTTCCACCAAATATACAGGTATAGAATAAGAGTTTCCTCAGCCACTTTGGGAGGGTGCTGAGGCCTCTATTGGAATTGTCTTGCTTTTTTGCTGCCCAGTAGAGGAAATTCCGTTTGTTTGTGGCTTCAGAAAAATGAACCTTGTCGGTAAGTTTCCGAAATCGCCTTCAGTAGTGTATTGCTGCTGAAGGCCGCCTACCTGGTGATGTAATTTTTGAAACTTGATACGAAAAACGGGATTACCTACTGATTAAAATGAACTAACGTACATTTTTCTTTGTTGAATAGTTTTCTTCCTATGGCCTTTGAAAACCGGTTCATATCTATTGCCCTACCCTGTATTATGGAAGAACCTGAAACGTCAAAACTTATTCTCGGAGCCTCAGAAGAGTGTCATAATTCAGCTTAAAGAACATAGTTCAGTAGTCGGCACTTACCTTAGAACTTGGTGGAATTCGATACTTTTATGAGAAATGTTGGTTAAAAAATCCCATTTTTTCCACTTGAAACGTCATGTTTCCCTTGAATAATGCCACAAGAATGAAATTTGAATAGACCGTTGGAAAGCTGGTATTCTAAGATAGTTTTGTCACAAATGAACGCGAGAATTTTTCTGGGGAAAAATCTCAAATCGTGAATAACTCGGATACGATACCTTCAAAAAGAATAGTCCTAAAGACACATTTTCTTGCAAATGTTGTAGAACCAACCCTTTTAGGCTGCAAACCTCAAACATTAGCACCCTGTACATAGTTTTGTGATATAAAAACAAAAACAACTCACCGGTGGAAATGCAGCCGTTGATGGACGAAATAGTTCCTCGATTCAGCAATTTGAACAAAATCATACGAGTTCTCGGGTCCATAACCTGCTCCGCCGTGGCTCGATCATGCTTGTCCTTAATACGAATCCTATCCAAACGTTAGATGGTACAGAATTTTGGTACAACATTTATAAATTACAGTTGAGGATATCACGTATTGAATGATTATTCATCGCACCGGTCGCTGTCAGCTTTCTTGTTGGCTTCGATGAGTTCGTTGGCAGCTTTGTTGGGGAGAGCAGGTCCCTCGTACTTTTCCACGTTGATTTTGTTAAGATATTTCTTAAAGAGTTTTTCCGAGGGCTGGAAATTGGTCAGTCTGTTCGATGTTGTTTGCGAATTCGAATGATTTCCCGTCGTGCGAACGGTTCGAGCGTTTTTCCCGTGACCAGACTCTGAAAAAGGAAAACAAAAAAAATTTCTTTGGGGAGCTGTTTGCTTTTAGATTGAAATTAGAACGTATCTTCTGCACCTGCCAGCGGGCTCCGTCTTAGGTTCTCTTATCGTGTCATCAATCTGAGCCTTGGTAGCTTTTACATAATTTTGAAGGATTTCTAGTATTATTTTAAACTTTAGGGTCTCCTACAGAGAAACACACTCCAGTATAGCACGACCTTAAAACATAAACTCAATTAATCACCTTCGAGGTACATCTCATCTTCTGAATAGTAGTCATCTTCCAAGCTGTCCTCCCCTGACAGCCCACTGTCGTCAATATTCAAGTTCTGCAGTTCCGGTAAATTATCTTTCAAAAGGTTATTCCTACAAAAAAGAAAATTGCATCATGTATCAGACGCAAAACAAGAGCGGTCAATTAAATAAACTTTGTAACATACCCAAAACATCGGACAGGGTTAATGGGGAGTTGGCAGCTGCTGTCATCGTCCGCATCACTAAACTGACCCTCAATCGGTCCGTCAGTCATCTCAGCAAATGAGAAAAACCGAAGAATTTACCCGTGAAATCTCAAATATCTCAATAAACTACCCACGTGCAGACGTAAAAATCCCAATATCACCACGGGTACGGAGAAGGAAAATAAAGTGGAGGAAGAAGGTTACGCGGATCAATAACAAACGCTACCGCAGTCTGGCGTGCTTTGAAAGCACTACAGTTATTCACGTGAAGGGCTGAAACACAGATCTGTCACTGCCTATTTCTCTTCGTTTTTTACTGCCCAACGGTTATTTGCTGATTCAACACTGACGCAATGCAAAACGATAAAAATACAGCTCAAAACAGCGTCATCAAAAGCAAAATATCGACATGAGCATCGATACTAATATTAGTCACAAGTATCGATACTAATATAATTTTGACTTTAAAATATCGATTCACCAGACTATCGATCCTAATATTGGCGGTTTACACCGGTGGTTCTTATTTGACCATGGGAAAAAAGAACGAACAATTGAGGCGTTTAAAATCAAAACCAGACAGATCGCATTTTTTCGAAAATGAGGTTTTTGATGAATTTTGCAAGTTCAAGTAGGTTTCTACCCATGGCTAAACGTTCTTGCTTCTAATGCAGTTAGATCCACCTGAAAATGGACGACGAAGATTCATGGAAGATTCTTTGAGGGTCAAAACCAGTCAAATCCATGAAGTTTTTCACGGCGTCCGCCAGATGCGACTAGTCAAGTTGTAAACCCTTTGAAGCTATAAGATGTTGATCGCTTGCTACAAAAACATTTGGAGAGGATTGGAGGGGGAATCCTGCATTGAGTTTCTATTCATCTGTACGAGGGAGAACAACGTGGAAAGGGAGGACAACACAGAAGACCACAGTGACAATGACCTTAACAAAAATGCCGTCATTTAATCAAGCCAGACTATTTTGAATTCCTTTAATATTCAGTTCCTGTGCTGATCAAATTAAAAAAAAAAATCTTTTAGCAACTAGTGCCAATATTCACATACTAGAATTATGCAATTTCGTTGGAAAAAAATTCTACGCATTTTTTTGGTAAAACTACAGTATTTTTTCTTAGTAAAATGAGTTAAAATTTGAGTTTAATGTCCCTTTTTTGAATGCACGACACGTCATTAACAAAAGCCTAAGAAAAAGCTTTGAAACGACCAATTTGGTCAAAAAAATAAAGTTTTAGAGTCAAAATTGAAATTTGAGAGTCAAAACCAGTCAGATCCAACTCAAAATCGCCATTTTCCGCTTACGTAAGCAACCTGAAGCAACATAACTGCCAGTGTGCTTAGTGATTACAGGGATGCACACGATGGAATGCTGCTCATGTTCAGTCGTGAAATGAAATTTTCGTTTTTTTGTCTCTCCCGTAAAATTTGCAAAAATGGATCTGTCTGGTTTCGATTCTAAACGCCTCAATTCTTCCATGATGTTTGACGTTTCAAACCGTATATAAATACGACAGGAGACATTCAAAGAAAAAGAAAAGTCATGTTAGACATTTCGGCAGTTTCGATTTGAACCATTTTTCAAACGAACTTAAGCCGACGGAATAAATTCGATTATGTAACGTATAGATAGGAAATTTGATCTTTTCATAGGTGTAGTCGAAATTGAGATAGTTACAGGCAGTCGAGTGAGTTGAAAGCACGATTAACCTCGTAAAAAACAAATAACTAGATAACGAAGCCACTACAGGAAAATCTCTACGATATGGTCTTTATTGCAAATGTAGAAAACCTCTAGGAGATTTGACGGTAAAAAAGGGTTGACTTGAAAAAGTCGGCGATCTCAAATTTTAGGGAGTTGGTGTAGCGTGTAGATATAGAGAAGATGCAGGTGACAAATGAGGATCAGTAAATTCAGATTACGCGGGGCCCGTGGATTTTAGTCCTGTGTAAGCCCCCAGGCTTGCTGCCTCCAGAAGGCCAGAAGGGAGAGAGCATGCGCCAAATGCGCGCGTAGCTCCTGCCTGGACGTCGCATTTAGAGAGGCCCAGCGACTCACTTGTTCCAAAGTCGTCCAACCAGGCGGTCGTCGTCGAGGCGCCCCTTGGGGCCAAGGCGCCCAACATGTTGGAGTATATATTTTTGTAACCCTGTCGTGCAAGAGATTTCTCACTCAGTCCATCCTGGCTTCGTCCTGTGCTCGCTCTGATGTGAACTCTTCTACCGTGCTGAAGTCGAAGCTGTAATATTGTGTTCCCCATGAGATAAAGGACTCAAGTTAATAAGCCTCGCTGTGTACCTGCGGGACAGCGAGCCCCCTCCTGTTTTTCCTTCGACGTCGACGCCGTTTTCGTCAGCCAGTATCGTTGCACTTGTTCATTAAATTGTATTTCATGTACATCATAATTTCATGTAATTTGTATTAATTGTATTTTATGCTCCACATGTTGACCAATTTACTTTGTCGAATTACTTTTGTAGGGTTGAATCAAGTAGGACTATCTGACAAACCGGACTATATTTCAATACATACATTCACAAACGGATTTTTTGACAACTGAGGTTACGCAACTTGAAAAATGACTTGAATCGACATAGAACTACAACGTGAACAACTTTTTTCATCGGACTCACTAGCATCAGAGCCTAGCTTTCTACTTTTTCCGTCCACCAATAACAATACGCCACGTGAAAAACACTGCATGCTGTTTGCACTCTCTAGCGGTGCAATGACGAACTACTCAAATCTTCCGGAACCAGTGGGCTATTCTTAGTGGGCTTCCTACACTTTGTCTTGTATCAATTCTAGCCCAGGTTGAGGCATATTTTCCTTTGCAACGAGTCCTTGTTTTTAATTATAATTCATTTTGTTTCAATGTATTTTATGTTCATCCTTGGTATCCCTAGTTGCTCAGTCGTAAGTCTTGGACTTACATCCTGTATCCTCTCGCCAGGTCCCTTCCAAATTCTCCGAAGAAACCCGAATTAAATCATAGTAAATTCACAACAGATTTTAATTCGAGAGAGGCTTACACCTGCGAGCCTGGAATCCGTTTGTACGGCGAAATCGGACGTCAGTCGGAAAAAGTAAATGAATAGTAAAGTCGAGAAGACTGGCAACCCGACTACAACCTCCCTTGTTCTCTTCCTTTTACAAGATCCAACTAGTGGCGGTAAATGTAAAATAATTTCAGAATTCTTAACGTTAAGCTGGCGTTCGTTGTGACTGGCATGAAGGGCTTCAACATAAACTGATAAGGATGCTACAAGAAAAGTATGCGCTGATCTTATTTATCAGATAGGTAATTTCGAGTGAAGCAGGAAGATGCTCATTCTTGTACCTCCACTACACCAGCGATCTACATGTAAATGAAGAGGATGTAACAGCTACATTTGCAGAACACACAGCGACTTTGGCAGTCTGAAACAAAAATGCTGAGTCAATAACCACGCTCAAACGATCTATATCTCGCATTGAACACTCGACAGCCAAGTGGAGAATTAAAATGAACGAGACAAAATCGGTGACTTCACCAACATCCCGATTCACCTCAACAGCAAGGTGATTCCATACGCCAACGAAGCCGGATCTCTGTATGAGGCTCAGGTGAAGGGCTCACGTAAAAAAGAAGAAGACAAAACTGACACTAAAATTCAGAAAACTGTACTGGCATTCCAAACTATCCAACAACAAGTTGAGCCGTTCAGTAGCCAAATGGGATATGTCCACTTTTTTCCGATTTGTGTTTTACCGCGTCAAACGGATCGAAAGTTGATATTCTTTCAGTTGACGAACTGGTTTAGTCCTAGTTTGCTCGTATGCCGCTAGATCGCATAGTTTATTTTGGCAACTCACGTATTCCGTGAAGTTTTCAGTTGCCAATAGGTATGTTCGCAGTAGCAGTTTGCTGACCGATTTCAAACTGGTTGGAGTTTGGGCAGTGCGCACGCGCGACCTCTACCAGCTTTCAAACGGTTTCCAACTGGTTGGAACCAAGGTGTTCTGCGAACGCGTTTGACCCGATCCCGCGTACCCTCAGCCACCGCCGTTCTCTCCGCCTCTTTTCTTCTCTCGCCGTCTTGGTTGGTTTCCCTTTTATGACCAACCCATGTTTTCATGAAGGTCAACCTCTCATTTTTCCCCAAAATTTTACCGATTGCGTTTTGAGGTGAATAGATCACAACACGCTGCAAATCTATCACAGGGGATAGAATAGAATTTTAAGGTCGGTCGTTATTTCGTGCTCATTATACAGGGTGTCCCACAAATTGTCCCCCCACCCTCTCTCCCTAAAATCTTATAAATGAGAGCAAACAAAAATTGTTTTTTTCAAATCAAACATCCTTATTTCAATTGGGAACTCTAATTTTTGTTTGCAGATTCACATTCTACTAGAAATTTCATGAAAATTTGATCCCTCAAACAATTTTTTCCATACACGCAACCGGTTCAGCGAGCACGCAAAGTTGCGCAACCCCAAAACTGTCAAATAGTGAAGGATGGTGAAATCTAATGTATGACACTTGAATTCTCACTGTTTTCAAACGCTAATTCACGAGATGCTATCCGCACCTTGATTCAGAATAAAGGATCGAAATTAATTTACACACTAAACTAAATCACGTAGTTTACACTCTAAATTAGGTGTGTATCTGCCTCGAAAAATGTCCATTTACATACCACCTTTTATTCATGACGACCTGCCCAATAATGGCTCAGTATGCTCTTTAGAATTAGGGGAGACCAAGTTGCTCATCCTGATTATGCCGGCCCGGGCGCCGGCAAAACGTCGGAGAAAATATAAAATGAGCACGTAATAACATCCGACCCTTACAAAAATCCGTTCTCTAACAACGTGCAAAATGGAAGGTAAACAAATTGACTAAACATTTTTCACATGGGTTGGTTATTTCTCGAGGTAATTCATTTTCAAGTTCGAGACTGTTCCAGATTTGGGAGAAAAAATATGGATTTTTTTCACTTGACAAACGAGTCATGTCCACCAAAAAGTAGGTTTTTGAATGAATGAGCATTACGAATACACCGCGGAACTGCATCGTGACAGATTGCACCGTGATTTACAAGTCGAGTCCTAAATGAAACCATCAGAGTTCAGGCGATAGCCCATCTCCAAAGGCCACAGGATCATGTCAACGAACAGGCTGTCTGACTTTTTGACGTCAATGATCTCCTCAGAAGACTCAAGCGCACAAAACCCAATGAACAAGCACTGCTATCGTAAATTCTAGCGAAGAAGTTGTAAATGTGGACCAAGTTCTGTATCTCAGTTTGAAGTTGGTGGCACATACTGTAAGGGGGCGGCAGAATCCGAGAGCCCTGCCGTCGTTCCTTCAGGGTGAGAACTCAGGAATTGGGTGATCAGCCAATTCCTCTCCCGAAATTGTGGGCCCTTACACGAACTGAAAACTCCCCGTCGTACCTTTGTGTTGATCTGTTCGCACACGGCCGACGGCCAACAGTCTAGGTTCCCCACTCACCGCCAGTCGTCGGACCTCCGTCAGAACGAGATTCGCCTCCTCTGGCCTGGACGACGTTCCCCTGACCGGAGCCGAGCAGTTGAAGAGAACATCACCCTGTTGTCCCCATCCCAAGAAGTTGGCACACGTAAGTGGTGAAATACCTCTATCTCGTACCCTCGCAACGCAAAAGTCTAACCATCCAAATCTGGCCCAATCCCGGACATTTAGTCAAGCAGAAAGCTGATCGTAAAATTGTGAATTGTAACCGTATTAATCTGTATTTTTGTCTGTTTTATATTGAGAGAAGGAGAAAGGGATTAGGGGAGGACATTAATAAGTCAATTTCATTTTTACCATTTTATTCAATTTAACATCCTTGAGCCTTCAGCTACCCCGTAAATTCATTTGGCCTTCAGCCCTTCATCTTTGCCTAACTAATAATTAAGTTTACATCTAAGTCAATACCTTACTCGGCCGAGACATTCTTTATTTTGTATTTCTTGTCAATTTTTTTCGTTTTATTATAAGTCATTATTGAATCCTTGCCTTTCAATCATGAAACCCCATTCCGCAGAGCTTGGTAAATTCTTGTATACATATTTTGGACAACTTAGAATACCCCTCAGGTAAAAGGTCCCTTCAGGTCAGCCCCTTCAGGGAAAACCCCACTGGCCATTTTAACACTACCACTTTTGTTTCTTTTGTTTGCTTGTCACTTACTCGGGATGTTGCCTTCAGGGCGTCCCACTTAAAGTAATCCTCTTCAAGGAGTTAGAACCTTTTGGACCCATTAGGGAGATTAGGACGCCATGGGTCAGGTCACTTGTACCTGGGTAGGTCGTCAGGTGTACTCATCAGCCAGTACCTACCGTTTGCAGACGTTTCTGACAGTAAGTAAAATCACTTAATTTTCCACTATATATTCACCTAGGTCAGTGTTAAGATCCCTAGCTCGTTAAGTGAAAACGACGGGTTACAATACAACCTGATTAACTAAGTCATAAGAAAATTGCTAATTTTTGCTAACAGATAAAAAAAAACCATTTGCTGCAATAAATGGCTTTATATCTAGCGTATATTTATTTGTTGTCCACGCACAACCAATAGTTAGCGTTGTTTAACCACCTCGCTCAATTTTTCCGGCGTTTCAGCGCTTCCGCTGTGATGGTTCTTGAATAATTCAACAAAGCTAAATTCAATTGGCCATATTTGTAGAAAAAAGTCAACACGATTTCTTCTTCAACTCATTTCTTACCTTCAGTGCATCAAAACCGTTGTTCCATCGAGGTCCTCTGAAATAACAAAGGGAGCAAAGGAAACTGCATTGTTTTTTTGAACAATTTAATCTTGAATAGTCACATTAAGCATCAACATTTAATATTATTAACGTATTACAACTAATTACACCTAAATGACAAACCAGGCCTCGCGTTCTCTCAGTATCTCCTCGTATCAAAATTCTTGTTCTTACAAAATATATGAACTATTTAACGTTTTTGCTCCTGGCTCGAATGCACGATGTACAACTTTTCGATTCTGGTGCTGATAAACAGAGTAATTTGATAAATGCAAAGAGGCTATGAATTTATTTCTGAAAAGAAGAGATTTTTTTTTCAAATGGCAAGACGTAAAATTCAACTATTTAATTAATTCAAAATAAAAAAAAAGCTGAATGTTGAAGCACATGAGAATTAATTGGATAATTTAGGATGGATACTATTAGTTTGTGTTATTCTGAACATGTAGAGAGACAGACTACAACGGTTATATTTTGAACGACTTACGGAATTATTTAACAAATGTGAGAAAAAACCGTTAAAATTGAAATTAGAAAGTGACACTTTTTATTGAGAAATTGATAAATTTGATAACAGAAATGATAATTGGCCTAAAAACGCCGAGAAATAACGGAGCGGGTCCAGTCATTAATGAGAAGTGACAGGAAGAAATGACCCAATATGATGATGGTAACTGCTCATAAAATAACCACAAAAGTGCACCTACCATCGTCACGGATCCGCTTTTTGCAGTGGCAGTACAGAATATTTCAGCAGGTTATGTAGCAAGATAGCGCATTGCGTTTTAATTCAGCGCACAATGGAGCAACACACCACGCCATATGGCCATATTTGTTTTTAATGATGTGCAATTGCAAAATAACTTGTTGTCAGTACAATTTTTTTCTTTTAAAAATTTTGAATGCAATTTTTTAAATTGATCTGAATTTTTTGAGAATTATAGCGAGCATCGAGATTATATTTTTGTTGACTTGAGATAACTCTGCGTTATCCAACTGAATTAAACTATTCATAATTAGAATAATTAAACTATCGCGAATAGAAGTTGCAATCATTAGTGAACATAAGGCAAGCATAAGGTAGATAGCGACCATAAGAACAATGTCAATACCTTCCTCATGGAACGTTCTAAAAACCGAATCTTCTTGTTAGTTGTTGATGTTGAGTTATTAGTCCAATCATTGGCTTATACAGTAAAGGATACAAAGCGTCATGACGGGTAGTATTTAAAGATGAATTATTATATCAATTATTGCATTGGCGTTGCATACAGATGGTTAAACAATGTTCCATGAGGAAGGTATTTGTTGCTACCTACCGCTCTGCTCGCCTTATGTTCTCCAGTGATTGGAACTTCTATTTGTGACAGTTCAATTATATTGTGAAAGGTTTCATTATGATTTGACAAATTTCATTGTAATTTTGAAGGGGAGTTATTTAAGTTAATCCAGCCACCTTGCAGGGTATCTGTGTATTACAACGTTATGCGCAATAAAAGAAGCATTCTGTTTGTGCGATAAAAATCAAAATAAACATTAGGTTGCAACAATGTGCGCTGTTTACTGATATTCACCGACATCTATGTCAAAGAAGGAACAGAATTCAGGTCTTTTATCGATCCGAATAACAGACATTGAGATGATATAAGTTCTGGCAATCATCAGCCTGTTTGATTGTAGTAATTACTCTATAACCACAATGTAAATGGGCCCACGAGCTTGTTCGATAGTTATAAAATTATAAGAAGAGAACTTAATCCGTAAACTAGGATAGAATTTCATTATGAAGCTGACAAGTTCGTGGCCATAAACAGAGTGAATATTGTGGGTTGAGGGTATTAAACCACTTCGACACTTGAACACGGATGTAAGTTTAATTTCTGAATTAATATGAGTACTTGAAACAAAAGAGTTGGTAAGAAACGTTACAAGGAATGTGAGAAGAGACGTTATCAGCGGATGGAACAGTTTGTTGTTGTTGCACCATTTTAGGTTGAGGTCCAGTTCACTGAGTCGCCGGTGGCAGTGCCACATGCGGTGGCGCCACATACTCCCCTCCCAGAGACGACAGTGAGATATCTGGCAGGAAACCTGACAGTCCGTCCACAACGCGTGAGTTGATCCTGCGGCAGAGGCAAAGGCTGTGGATCTGATGAGGGATTGGCAGGTACTGAGTAATCAGGTGATGATGTAGGCTCACTGTTGGCTTGATTACTGGGTTCGTTCAATAGGAAAGCAGGCTTCAAGCGGTCAATGGAGATGTTCTGCTGGCCGTGGGTAGTCTCCACAAGGAAGTTCTTCTCAGTCCTTGAGATGACAAGGAAAGGTCCGTCGTAGAGGGGCTGCAGGGGTTTCTTGACTGCATCATGCCTAATGAACACATGAGTTGAGTGTTGCAGCTCTGGGTGCACAAAAATTTTCTTGGCAGAGTGATGGCCCTGTTGTACTGGGTGTAGTGTCCGAGTATGTTCAATCATCTTGGCTACAAATCCTGGCACATCCTGTGGGGAAGATGTAGGATTCACCATATCAGCAGGCAACTGTAAAGGCTCACCATAGAGAATGACAGCTGGAGAAGAGTTGAGGTGAGGCACTAGATGTGAGCGGAGGCCAAGAAGAACAATAGGTAACTGTTGTACCCAATCAGCTGCTAGACTGGCACGCAGGGCAGTTTTGAGTTGGCGATGCCATCGTTCAACCTTGCCATTGGCTGCAGGATGATAGGCAGTAGTCTTAATATGCTCAATGCCCAGATACTTCAACAGACAGCTGAACAGTGTACAGTCAAATTGACGTCCTCGGTCAGTGGTGATACGCTGGGGAACTCCATAACGAGCTATCCAAGAGTGCATAAGGGCACTGGCAACAGTGTCAGCAGTGATATCTCTCAAGGGAATGGCCTCTGGCCAACTTGAGAACCTGTCAATGATTGTTAGCAGGTATGTGTAGCCATCTGAAGGTGGCAGGGGTCCAACAATATCAACATGGATGTGAGAGAATCTTTTCTGAGCAACCTCAAACTGACCAATAGCACTAGCAGTATGTTGGGTGACTTTGCTACGTTGGCAGGGAATACAGGATTTTGCCCACAGGCTAACATCTTTGTTGACTGATGGCCAGACATAACGTTCCTTGACCAAGTGGATAGAAGCTTTGATGCCTGGGTGTGCCAGCTGATGGAGGTGAAGGAAAGCAGCTCTGCGGAAAGTTTCTGGTAAAAATGGCCTCAGTTTCCCAGTAGAGTCATCAACCCACAATGTTTTACCAGATGGCAGTAAAATTTTCCTGAACTTTAGGGAACTAGAACCACTATCTTGAAGTTGCTGTAGTTCAACATCAGTCTCCTGGGCTTGGGACATGTCATCTAAATCCAGTGCAGGTGGTAGCGTGATCTGGGATATCCGTGAGCAGAAGTCTGCAGGAATATTTTCAGTTCCTGGAAGGTATCTCAAATCAGTGGTAAACTGGCTGATGAAATCAAGCTGGCGCAGCTGCCGGGGAGATGCTTTGTCATGGCGTTGTTTGAAGGCATAAGTTAGCGGCTTATGATCTGTGAAAACAGCAAATGGTCGACCTTCCAACATAAAACGAAAATGTTTGATTGCTGAATAGGCGGCCAATAGCTCCCTATCATAAGTGCTATACCTCTTCTGGGTGTCACTGAAGGTTTTAGAATAGAATCCCAGTGGTTCAAGGCTATTATCTCTAACCTGGTGAAGTGATCCCCCCATGGCAAAGTCTGAAGCATCAACCATCAAAACAAGAGGAAGATCATTGCTAGGATGAGCAAGCAGGGTTGCATGAGCAACTTGCTGTTTCAAGTTGTCAAGGGCTTGTAGAGTATCTGAAGTCCACTGGATCTCTCGCCTGTCTCGTTTCCTATTTCCCTCGCATAACTTGAAGAGGATCTGTTGAGTACCTGCTGTATTAGGTAAGAGACGTCTATAGAAATTAGTCATTGCCAGAAAGCGGCGGAGATCAGCAATGGTACGCGGCTGAGAAAAAGTCAGAATTGCCTCCACCCTATCAGGTAATGGTTTGATTCCAGCAGGAGAGACAAGATAGCCAAGGAAACTGATTTCAGAAACGCCAAAGATGCATTTGTCCATATTGATGTTAATATGGTAGTTGTGGAGACGTTGGAATAGAGTGGTCAGATGGTCCCTATGCTCTGACTCATTACAGGATGCAATAAGGAGGTCATCTAGATAACAAAATACAAAATCCAAGTCTCGTAAAATGGAATCCACATAACGCTGAAAAGACTGGGCAGCATTTCGAAGTCCAAACGGTAGCTTGAGAAATTCAAAAAGGCCAAATGGAGTAGTCACTGCAGTTTTGGGAATGTCTATTTCAGCAATTGGAATGTGGTGGAAGGCACGGATGAGGTCAATCTTGGAGAATATAGTTTTGCCAAAGAGTCTGCTATTGAAGTCTTGAAGATGTGGGATTGGATAGCGATCAGGAACTGTGACGGCGTTCAGCATCCTATAATCACCACAAGGTCTCCATGATCCGTCTTTTTTAGGCACCATGTGGAGCGGGCTAGACCACGAGCTCTTTGAAGGTCTGCAAATCCCAAGGTCCATCATTTTCTGAAACTCAATTTTTGCTTGAGCTAGCTTATCAGGTGCCAGTCGTCTAGGCCGAGCTGTGACAGGTGGTCCAGTAGTTTGAATGGTGTGTGAAAATTGAATATCTGGTGGAACAAACAATGGGTTGTCACGTAATAAATTTGGAAATTGCCGTAACAGATTAGAATAATATGTGTCTTGAGGATTGACTATGTATACGCTGGGAACAGGTTCAGCAGTCTTAAGCAGTATGCCATTACTAGTAACTTTGGTTTTGCAGTCTATAAGGCATTTATTCCGGATATCTACTAGAAGACTAAAATGGTTGAGGAAATCTGCACCAATAAGGGGTTGCTGAACATCTGCAACTGTGAATGGCCAACTGAAGGGACGTTTCAATCCAAGATCTAATTGTAGGAGTTGTTCCCCATAAGTGTGGATAGGTGTTCCATTGGCAGCGTATAAAATGCGTTTGGAATTAACCCGACGATGAAATTGAGAAGGGGGAATTACTGACAGGTCAGCTCCAGAATCAATAAGAAAACGGGTAGCAGTTGTACGGTCAGATATGAACAGACGGCAAGAAGTAAGTTGGCCCGCATCACACTGTGCCGCTGTTAGTGGCGGGCTGGTCCATTTCCCGGATTGGAAGTGGATGGGGGGTGGTACTTGCAGGGCTGTATACATTTCCTGGCTTTTGATTGAAAGTTATAATGGTAAATGCAGAAGTCATGATTGGGAGGCGGCGTACTCATGCGGGTCCTGGGGCGCGAGTTCTGAACAGCTGCCAATGAAGTTGGGTTGGTAGTCAGTTGTTGGATGGCGCTAGCCAACTGGGCCACTTGATTCTCTAGTGCAGAAAACCTGTCATTGGGAGCAAATGTAGATGCTGGTTCACCAGGCCCTGTATGAACAGTATTACAATACTGAGGCCCTGACACATCAAGAACTCTATCAGCAATTTGGGCAATTGTGTCCAGGGTACCGTTACTTGACGCCACTATTGATCGAATATTAACTGGTAACCTTTGAAGGAAGATGGTTCGCAAAAAATCATCTGTTACTGAGTTACCAGCTAGCAGTCTCATCTCTCTGAGGAGATGAGATGGTTTTTTGGTGCCAAGCTCAACTTCATGCAGTAATTTTGTAATTTTTCGACTTTCTGTTTCCTCAAATTCTTTTTCAAGCCTATTCATTAAGTCAGTGTAAGGTGTTTGTGACCTGTGTTGAAACAGGAAATCTGAAATCTGTTCAGCAACATCAGAATCCAGTGAGGCCAAGACATAATTGAACTTTGTTGTTTCCAACTTGATTCTGGAATTGGAAAATTGGGCGTCTACTTGCAGACGCCAAACTCTAACATTTTTGCGCCAGAGAGGTGGAATTTTAATAGAAATGGTCGATACCTCGGGTTCGGCGATGTTGGCATCCACATCCGAATCGAGAAGTGAAGTTTCCGTTTCAGCCATTGATCAAGAGTTTCACTTTTGTCGCTGCGTGAAAAAGTTAGGGGTCACCAATGTGGGTTGAGGGTATTAAACCACTTCGACACTTGAACACGGATGTAAGTTTAATTTCTGAATTAATATGAGTACTTTGAAACAAAAGAGTTGGTAAGAAACGTTACAAGGAATGTGAGAAGAGACGTTATCAGCGGATGGAACAGTTTGTTGTTGTTGCACCATTTTAGGTTGAGGTCCAGTTCACTGAGTCGCCGGTGGCAGTGCCACATGCGGTGGCGCCACAATATTAAAGCGAAATATCGGTAAATCAATCAACGACGAAGAAATAAAAGAATTTGGAACATCTTAACCGTTTATTTATTGACCAAGTTCAAAAATTACGTAACGTCGTGAATACTGAAGCAATAAAGGGGTCGTAACGTCCCTTACAAACGGGCACTTTCAAAGACAATATCAACTTTGATATTGAATCCTGCCTTCACCACCTGAGAGGTCAAACGAGCCCTCAACAACTTTATTTCCTTGCGGTTTTGGAAATATATAAGTCTTTAGCATTCACGGTCGTGTTTTATACTTTCACGGTAAATCTTTGGCTGAAACATGAACCTTGATCGCAAACTACACGTCTCTATATATAATATTATAATTAAATATAAAATGTAAATCTTCTCTCAATCAACAAATCACATCAAGTCACGATTTTTATTGAAATCTTGAAGAGAAATAACTTACCAACTATTTCATACAGCAATTTTTCCTTCGACGTTTCTTCAATAAACATCGATCCAATTTTTTTTTTTAATTTGCTTTGTGAGCAACTTTTTAGCGTTTATAGCTTGGTCTGAGTTCACAGCTTAGCTATGGAGTACATACAATTGGTAACAGGTTCCAATACGCCTAATCACTACGAAGTACGAGCTAACAAGCAATAAAATTCGATAAATGTTTTATTTCTTCATGGTTAGAAACAATCTGGAGCGTAGCGTAAAAAGGAGGGGTTGAAGGTTGAAATGTGAATATTATGAAGTATTTATCCGAAAGTATCAGAAATAGGTCAGAAAAATTGTTTTTTTTTTCTTCTAAAAATCTGTCGGTACGTCTAGTACATAGTATTATATGTTTATTAGGTGGAAAGCTCATTTACCCTGGTGATATCTAGAAGAAGGAAGCTGGTTTTTGGGAATGGAAAATGTCCAGAAATTATGGAAAGTAAAGAAGGTGGTCTATTTGAATGGTTCTTCCGAATTCTATATCAGAAGTAAATAATGAGAATTATAGGATATGGAGAGAGATGGATTAAAATTGATGCCTAAGTCGCACTTTTGCCTTCAAATGTGCTTTTTTGGGACCTACCTACTCGAAAATGAAATGTAAAGCAGCACCCAAGAGGCAAAATTTGCATCTAATGATAGTGGTTTAGATACATAAAAGATGATGCGCAATGTGAGCGTGGGCTCCTGCTTTACTGAAGACGATATGCGCTTAAGCAGTAAATTTACACTTATTTCGGTTATGTGGAGACTGGTAGCAATCACATCAGAAACTTTGCTAGGTCACCCATGAAATTTGGGTGGAGTAGCTGTGTTGCTTGTCACCATGATAACCATGAGGGGGGATTCTAGGAGTGCGACACTGGCGCTCTCTCAACCCTTTTGCGATACAGATGCAGGCCTTCAGAACATTGCATCCCTCACCAAATACATGGTAAATAGAAAATAACTCAAGCTTCGCATAATGAACAATTGTCTTTTGATCTGTCGTCTACATTTTTCTCTTTACCTTTATTACCCTTAAAGTGAGTTAGCGTATCTATTCTCAGCCCAGTTTCAATGCAACTCCATTAGAACAACCCTGAGAGAGATGTAAGAGATGTAAAAGTTGCGCTATCTACTGCCATCATTCAAGGACTTCACTTCCAAACAAAACCAGATCAGCAGGGAATGGAGGGGGGTGTTGATTGATGATTAGATTGGAAAGAATTCTAACGTCAGCAGCTTCTGCGAGTCTCCTCGGACGGATTGAATCACAAAAGCGACTTATTTGAAGTCTCTTCAGAGTGGGCATTGTGGGTTTTACTTATAAAATCATTAATCTGTGACCTCGCTACGCTGTCGATAATTGTTCAAAACTCACAAAGTACAGTTTTGACCAACTTTGCTCAAAAACCGATATTTACAAACCCAATAGGTTAACCAAGCGGCAGCCATTTTGGCTCCACTAAACGATCAACAACTCTGCGTTTTTAAAGCTAAAAACCAAAATAACGAACAATAGAGTACGTTTCTGTGACAATTTTGACAAACAATTGCGTTTGCATTTTGCAATGTAGCAAGACGTTTCAATCATTATTAACATTAGTAATGAGGGTACTAATGATTGAAAACTAGAAGATTTTCTAAGGGCAGCTAACACAGGTAAGCTGGGGTATAATTTATCTTTGAAATAGGTACCTAGGTATATAGAATATGTTTAACATGTTTATGAACAATAATTGAACGCATCACTCAAAATGTACATGGGAGTTGATCACCGTTGTTATCACGATAACAGATGGTTGTGAGTGTTCATCAGTAAATCATCGACATATACGACAATGTTCTTTCAGAGTGGTAGCAAACGCAGGGAGTTGTGCCCGTTGTATTCTATTCTGTGAAGGCAAATGAACGAGCAAGGTCTCGTTACACAACGCGTCAAAGCCGTTGGAAGGCCAACTCAATACTTTTTCATTCTTGAAAAGTCCCCCGAGGGGAAAATGCCTGACAACCAACGAGAAAACCAACCGGCCTCGGATCATCCTGAGCGGGATTAGATCGTCTTTCTTCAATTTATTCGCCTCCCGCTATCAAGAGAACCGTAAAATGTGATGAGATGTTGACGGTTTCTTTTCTCTGAAGGATTTCCATTTGTACTGACGATAGAGGAGTGTTTTTTATTTATGGAACACCACGGTGGAGAGTAGTTTTGCCTAGGTATTGCTCCTTCATGATTACGTAATTTGGATTACTATTCTGTGGTTAGTACGTGGCCATAGCACACTTGATGGGACCTCTGAGATTAGTGCTCACAAGAGATGAGTCTACATTGCGGCATTGCAAAGCCCTTGGAAGGAGATTGAGGGCGAGGGAATACATTGGACACGGCTTAAGCCCCATTTAACACAATATCTCGAACAACATCTTCAATTCAATCCAGTTTAACCCCCTTGAAACCAATTGCCAATTACTAGTGCGGACTTCAAAAATGACGCATAGTATTTGTGGCAGGTATATTCCAGATGTGTTGCCTATGTATGATTATGTTGCCTATTTACTTATTATTATTATTTTCTTAAAATAAATAATCTTATATTCATCCTTCATGTCAAAGCCACGAAAAGCGCAGTCGCACGCACATTTTTGACTAAATTTTGGATGCTGAATCCAATGAAATGGATCTTGAGACGATTGGCGCCTACCCGAAGAAGTTATGGGTCAAAATGGGTACCTATCTACTCATTATGAATGCGTGTTTTCGAGTTCTTTCGTACCTAGGCGTGTGGGGCATCATTTTCCACTAAATGTTAGATGCTGAATCCAATGAGACAGGTCCCGGAGCAATTGGCGCCCACCGGAAGAGGTTATGGACGCTGATTCGATTAAAATGAGTCTCCATGCGTCTGGTCCGAGGAATAACCCACCCCTGTGAAGAATTTGCAGCGTTCTTCTTCTTTAACACTTTCTCTCCCCGTTCATTCTTTTCGCGTCTCGACACTCCGTTATTTTCGAGATTAAAGAACGTCGTGTGTGGCCAGCACATTTGAGAGGCTTTGGCTGTGAGATAACTGCAGTGCTATTCAAGTTACACGATGTAGTATTAGGACGCAGTTGTTTTAATGGCTTGGTTCCTAAATAAAACCTTAGACTCAAAACGGTGCTGGAGAAACAAATTATTGGTTTATGTTGACGATGTGGTGTGTGGAAAACTCGAAGTTTGTGCCTGTTCATAAAACGAAATGTGTTCCGCATGAGCCCGTAGATCTCTCTAAAAAAAACGTTAAAAAAAAAAGATTGTATGAAACATGTTTTGCTCTCATAAACGTACGACCGTAAAGAGGTATTCCCCTTTCAGCGCGGAAAGTCTCAACGTCGAGAGGAAATCACGTTCCACGGACCCAACCATTTCAAATCTCTCTTTACACCGTTCTTTTAGTTCGTCATCGTCAGAAAGTAAAAAGGAGAAAAAAGGAATAACAAATCGGAGACACACTCGCTCAAGGCGATATCTCTGAGGGCCGATACCACTCAGCAGTTATGACGGCTTGATGCGCGAAGGAAAAACCCTAGCAAAGGCAAACGGTCTACACGCGATAAGGCTCTCGTTGGTGAGAGCAGTGAAATATTGGTTAGAGCGGGGGGGGGGGGGGGCAAAGATTAACGAGGAGCGATTTATTTTAGGGAAAAGTGGACATCTCTTGTAGGTACGTCACAAGATATCTGTATGGTTCATTACCAACAATCATCAAAAATTCAGAAATTGATTTTTATTCTTCCTGATTATCAAAGAAAATGAAAAGCAAGAACTCAACATTAAAAAAAAAAAAAAAAAAAAAAAAAGTAAAATAAGAACTATACATTATAGGAAGCATCTGGCTTGCCAAACCTATATGGGGCAGTGTCCAATGTGTGTCCCGCCCCAATTCAAGGAAGTGGGTCACAGTTAATAGGAGAGCTCACCCACGGGTAATGCCCCCCCCCCCCCCCCTCTCAAAGAAGGCATTAAGCAGGAATGGCTGTCCCTTCATTCAGCAGAGCTTAGATAGGGAGCAGATTACTGCTAAGTACCGAATTTCGGTGATTCGTGCATGCTAGCTTGCACTACTACTTTAGCAGAGTGGTATCTGAGTCTCAACTCCCAGAGCCGGTCTGTGTTAGTACATTCTGCACAAATGTGTGCAGCACAAGCCTCCCCTTTTTGGCACCATCATAGAGTGAAGCCCTCCAGCTAGGGGTTCGGACCGAAGTTTCCTACCTCAATTGGGGAAAGGGGGGGTTCTGGCCTGTGAAGCTTTGCCTGAGCGCCTCTTCAGTGGCCAGGGGAAACATGCACAAGAGTGTGCCTGAAAGGCCCATTACAGCCTATCCTCGTCATAATTTATTGTGAACTAGATCATATATGGAAGCCCTGCACTATGGCTTCCCCGTACATCAGGCACCCCACCCTCTTCCAGCGTTCACCTGGCAGCCCAGGATGGAGAGGCTCCCCCTCAACCGTGGTTCCAGTTTGGAAGAGTACAAGGAATGGTCATTTTACCAACGTCCATTGCTTCCTCCAAGGGCTGACTGGCATGTAGCCCAGTGACAGAGGCTTTGTGGCTGGCCGCATGATGCAGTCCCTTCTCCTATACAGAGCAGTAGGCGAGCACTCTCAAAACAGACACATTATTGTCACCCAACAACTAAGAATGAAAAGGGAAGTTCATCAGGAAAGCTTATAGTGCCGCCAATGATGTCAGTTCCATGTTGAAACCCTAATTTCATCTGCTAACATATTCAAGGGATGTGAGTATGTTGTGAATGTATAGTAAGTGAAGGTTAGAGGGCGGGGTGTCCAGGTGATAGTTCTGGAAGGAGCTCTAGGTGTAGGATGGAGGGGATAGGCAACAGGCTAGGTGGTCTCCATGTTAGGAGCGTCAAGAGAGCCCCCTGGTCATGGAGGGTCTCAACGCCATATCCCCTGATTTTTTTTGGTTGGTTATTCCTTGAATAACCAGTCATATTCTGTCAAAATATGCATTATGAAAAATGGATTTTCGAGATTTTCGGCGATCTAGGCGTGTTGGGTATCATTTTCCACTAAATTTTGGACGCTGAATTCAATGAGACGGGTTCCGGAACGATTGGCGTCCACCGAAAGAGGTTATGGGTTAAAGTGGGTACCTACTCACCAATTTCAAAGTAGGTTTTCGAGATTACCTAGGAGTATGGGGTATCATTTTGTACTAAACTTAGGACGCCGAATCGATTGGAATGAATCTCCATGCGCCTGGTCCGAAAAATAACCAACCTCTGTAAAACAAATGGCAGTTTTTTTCTTTTTTAAGTGTACTCTTTGAATAATGAACCTGTTTTCATTCCAAAGGTCAAATAATTGGCCCCAAAATTTGACATTTTGTGTTTCATGATGTCAAGAGAATGAGAACATTATAAGTTGAAACATCAGGTTGGGTTTGTCGTTACAAGAAAATGGCGGTCGGAACTGGCATCACCAGACTAGATCTAGACTCTTCTCTCCAAAGTTTCCTTCTCAACCACAGTAATTGGGTAACAGTCGAAAACCTCACCCTCTGCATTAACACAGATGTTACCTATAATATATTATTTGCATGTACTTTTGGAACTATTAACATACATTCATTATCATATAAGATAAAAACAACAAATAAAAATTTGTAAAAAAAAAAAAAAAAAAGTATTTACATCTGAGTACACATTTTTTTTGAAAACCTTTCATTTTGAGCATCTGAAGAAGAAAAAAACTTTCTCGCGTACTCAAGATCCTACATTTTCTGCAAGACGTCAAGAGAGACTATATTCAATCTATAGTAATTGAAAATATCACAGCTTAAGCCAATGAGCGAGAACCCTGGGCATCTAACGCCTTCGGTGAACCTCCCCACTGCTTTGTGCCTTAAGACTCACGATTTGAATCTTGAGCTTATGCTGGGCTCCGAGGGGTCGACGGCAGCGAGAAATGCTAGATTTTCTACGTACAGCGTAAAGTCATCATTTTGAAACGCTACAAAAAACACATAAATGACGGCAAAACACCCGAAATGACATCTCTCAAAGGGGGGAATGTTGAAAAGTGGTTCCGAGGGAACCAATCCAGCGTCCCTGCGACGTTTAGTCTGGGTCCATGGGAAAAAAAAAACTTTTTCTTCCATGGTCTAGGCCCAGTAGCCGTCAACGGTGGAGCTTCCTCTTGTTATTCCTTCCTGGCCGCAAAGAGGAAATCAGCGAAGGAAATTAACGAAGAACTTTGTGAAGAAGAGTATGAGCTCCGGGATGGTGCCCAGATGGGACAGGGAATTTAAAAATGGCCGAACAGACGTCCACGACAATGCCCGTGCAGGGCGGTTACTAGTTCCCGACGAAACAATTGCCAGAGTCGAAGTGGCAATGCTCAAAGATCGACGGATTACAGCTCGGGAGCTAAGCGAACAGATTCCGGAGGCCAGCAAAACCACAATTGACAAGATTTTGACTGAACATTTAGACTATAGAAAAATTTGGATGGAAAATGGTGTCTCACCCACCCTACAGTCCAGACTTAGTACCAAGTGACTTCCATTATCTTCCCCGAGTTAAAGAAAAACCTTGGCGGAACCCAATTCAGGACAGATGAAGAGGTACAAAATGCGGTAGTTAGTTTTCTACACGGACAGGCGGCAGATTTCTTTGACTCTGAATTAAAGAAGTGGGTGCCTCGAATGCAGAAGTGCAAATATGCAAATTGAAAAATAAAGAAGGACTGAACTTTCCAAAAATATACTTTTCTATAAAATTAAACCAGTTTTTATATGTGAAAAAAATTCGTGGAACTTATTTTACTCTCGTATATATCAGTCCTCGATGGGAAAGAATAATTGGTTTTTTAATTCGATCTGTTAGATGCTCATATAAGAACCAGAGAAATATTTAGAAGCAATTAATTATAAAGTCGAAAAAACATTGTATATAATCCTAAACCGACAAACAAATAGGAAAAATAAGCCTTATACGCAACCAATTTTGTCTGGAACTGGTGGTCTGGGGGTGTAGAATGTGTTTTGGGAGTGGGGCGGAGTTGGGTTAATTAATTTTTTAATAAGCATTCCGCTCTTCACGACTTTAGCCTTGAGAAAAATGCCAAATAAAATAATCAAGCCAGTAGCGTCTCTTTTCACTGAAACACGAAATTCCCTTCGCTCCCCCAAATAATAATTATTACCTATTCTCGTTTTGAATGTTGCTACCTTAAAATACGCATTGCAGCAGTACGCACTGCGTTAGGTGTCGTATATTTCACCTTTGAATGCTCTCACCTGAATGAATTTTATTGAATTTGAGTTATCAATTATCTTCTTTGAAATGTATTCGCCTCGACTCGAACAACGGGCAATGTTTTTCTCATTACATTTCAGTATTACGCAATTATTTCAACAGCGTTATTAATTAGGGAGCTCGTGTGTTTGCTCAGAGTTTAATTTTTGCCGCTGAAATAAAGTGTGTGTCCTTCCGCTGATGGGCAGTGACAAACGAAATGGCGAAGCCGAGGGATCAAACAATTTATCAAAGGCACAATATGCAACGAAATCTCGAACGTCAAACGCGCCACGACCTTCGAAAGCCCTTTGCCAATTATCTACCAGGGCGTTAAATTAGCGAGAAGATTTAATTATCAAATTGAAAATGAAAATTCCTTCCGAAGCGAGAATTTCCTCAACGAAAAACGCCTCGCTTCGCCGAAAAAGGCGAACAAGATATTTTTTCGCCATTAGTTCCCAATTAGGGTAAAAACAACGTTCTCACGATACATTTTCATCTCACGAGATAATTTGTTACCTACGTTCTCGATGTTACCTTCGTTAGTACATTCGAACCTTTTCTCGTAATATACGAGCAAGGCGGTAATAATGAGTGCGGTCGTGCCATCTGTTGACTTTCCACTAATTGTTATTTTCGGGTTGGCTTATTGGTTCCGCTGATGGATGATTTTGGTAAATTACAATTAGAAGTTGGTGGGGGTTAGTTGGTGAGTTAACTGGCTGTTGGCCAGAAATCAGTAAGAATCGCTGTGGAGCTTAGCCATGGTGGACAGATGATTCTTGGTTTACGGAACGCCAGGGGTTGGACTAAAAAATGTGAGGACTCATTGAGGACGATTCCGCTCCTGCCACAGCCATCCAGGCGCAGCTACAAGCCCAGCAAGGAATGCCGTCATAGGGGACATTTGTGAGGTGTCATACAAGTATTCTCAGATGGTCAGGCTACTCTCAAAGGGCAGCGCTACAAACAAGTCTTCGTCAGTGAGCGCAGGAACGCTTGAACTGACTAAAAAGAAGGAACACGGCCCCATTTGGTTGATTTCCTGCCCCTTCAGACGTATGGGGGAACGAACAACTGGCTACGAGTCTGCCAACACACACTTAGTTCTGATTGAAAACACTTTCATTTGGCAGGTTCCTAACACGTCAGGAGAATGGAAACAAATTGCTTCCCAGTTTCATCACAGATGGGATTATTCCAACTGTGTGGTGCGCTGAATCAAAGCACAATAGTAATCCAAAAACCAAAGAATGGTGGCAGCTGACATTATAACACAGCTATAATAAGGGGAGACGTATATTATAGCATTAACGGCTTTAGTAGATAGCAACAGCAAATTTACATACTTTGACCTTGTTTTTAATGGAAGAATTTTTTTACGGAGGTGTTCTCCAAAACTGTTCATTATCGGCTTTGGAAACAAATTATATAAATTTTCCTGAGATGAAACCACTGACTTATCGCAATTTACCAGTCCCATAAGTAATTGTCGGTGACGACTCATTCCCTACGTCCATAAAATAATGAAACCATATCCCTATTTAAATCTCAACCTGGACCGATTCATGTGTTCACTACAGATTATTGATCAGTTCAGGTTTTCCTCGTCTTTTTAGTAGAAACGCCCAAGTCTTCTTACAAGAGAGATTTGACACTCTGGTAGACAAAAAATAAACTGAGCTATACAGCGCTTTCGCAACAAGTTTAACCCAGGAGAAACTTCCTGAGACC
Source organism: Cyrtorhinus lividipennis (assembly GCA_019603395.1). Taxonomy (NCBI): domain Eukaryota; kingdom Metazoa; phylum Arthropoda; class Insecta; order Hemiptera; family Miridae; genus Cyrtorhinus; species Cyrtorhinus lividipennis. The sequence goes on from CM034008.1 coordinate 5,786,683, forward strand.
CGTCTCAATATCGGCTGAGGAACTGTCCACACGTCTAAACACGAGAGCAATCTTGCGGTGCAACTACTCTTAAAGGGCATCCACATTTTTCTCTTCAGCTCTCAGCTGAATTCCTCACCGGTGGCCAAGGTACAGTATCCATGAGCAGTAGATTAGCGTTATAGAGCATCAAGGAGCAGCGGCACAAGAAGAGCGTGATGACTCCTACTCTTCACCAGACACATTGAGCAGGAAGTAAATGAGGCTGATAGAAGCAGTTATGAGGGATGCAACGAGGAATACCTTCAGAGGATGAAGTTAGTTACAAATCCATTCTGCTGGGTGAGCAGCAAGACAGTGGAAGCTGATTTGCTCCTCTGTGACAAGGGCCACAGAATCTTTGGGACCACATTGTGAAGTATGAATGGGCGTAATACAGTATCAAGGACCCTGAGGCTATCCAAAGGCATAACGTGGGTTTCCTCGCTATTCAAGAGTTGGGGATAAGATGGCTGGCTTCTCACTAACCCACATGAGAAAGTCCTTTCCACTCAGTTAATTGTAATTATCTGGTTGCCAAGGCATCTGCTGTCGTTTTAATATCTAAAAGCCATCGATATCGTATAGACATAACACATGTAAATCCTTCTTTTTGTTCAATTTGGTCAAATTAATGTGTAAATAGCTGGTACAAGCTTCCACCCAGCAAGCCTCTGTTCATTGACAGTGAGCCTGGCAGTTTGCATGCAAATGGCCTGCACAATACAGAAGCTTGCAAAGGGCATACTTATTATGGTTTTGGTCGGTACCACGACATTGGTAAGGCAACGGCTGCCCTGGGTCTCCTTACCACTCTGTTCAAGGTAACCATACTGAGTGGCCTGTCTTCACAGCTCCACCAACCTCCTCCACTTGCCACCTCCTACGTTGGGACTGGTTACGTCACAAGTTGGAGGCAAACTTACCACCTTATAAAGACATTATTACTGAGAATACGAAGAATAAGTAGGGGGTATCACTGATGAATAATGGGTATTCTGTTTAACTCGTTTAGGTCGACACACTCTCTTAGCTGAGTCTTCTCAGCGTAGGTACCTATGTAATGGATTGGGACTTCTTGCGCGTAATAGACATGGAAACTGCTTGAGCAGCTCGAAAAGGCAAGGAGGAGGGAAGCGTACAACTCAAAATACCCGAACTTCAGGTCTAATGGGATATGACGTGAGATACCAGCTGTTGGCTACAACATTATAAAAAAGGACGTGAAGGTTGAACTATGATATGATACAGTCGGATTCGTTCGTCTCGTTGAGATGAGCTTTGGTTTTCCTGGAGCAGCGTCGTATGAGGCTGCGGCTTCTCGGTTTGGGGCTCGAAGTCTGAAGGCTGCTGCTGCTTGGAGAGGCAGATCCACTGGCTGAACCGCCGCCACCGCGTCGTCCGTAGGCGCTTGACCTGCGAACAGGCTCGGACATGATACAACAGGTACGTAATAGCGATGAATGTTTACAGCTGTTATCATCGCGCCCATAATGTAGCTAATCCAAAGAAAACTTCTTGTTCTACGGTACACTACTTCCTAAAGTCTAAAAACTAACATGAGACGAAAAACCCCAGTCAAATCAAGCCTAAGAGCTTTTGAGACGGACCCTTCTTAACAATAAAGAGCTAATCCACCCCATATCTGGTGTGTCTATCATTAATTCGACCTTTCATCTAGGCAGGACGAACTGCCTTTCACTAAGGCAGTTGACAAATTCTAAAACGATCAATTCAAGCGAATAACCTCGCCAGGATACCCAACTAAGTTTGGAACCAGTTTTTCTAATTTCCACCCCTACCGCTTGGATGAATAATTATCCCCCCACCTCATCCACATAGAAAAGCTCCAGTTCATGCAGACTTTGTTGAAGAATTTGCAGCGTTATCCGTCATATCCCCGGAGTTGCAGAAACGCTCACAAAATCCATCGTTTAGCTAACCATCCAATCGGTTTTCTGCAACGATCTAACTAGAGCTTGTAATATTAATAAAAATAAGACTCCAAAAAAATTAGCTAAGGTAGCTCTACTGAAACGTGCACTGCCGTCAATTAAGATGCAATGGATAATCGAATTGATTGTAGGCATAAATGGCTCATGATAAACGGCAGAATTTGTTGGGGGTCAACAATTCTGATCAAGGGCAAAGATGGTGAATGAGTAATCATCTAAAAATATACATAAAAATACATTTCTATGAAGCTACATGCACATTTTATGTAATAGGTCATTTTGGCAAGGGCAATATTGTTCATGTAGAAACAAAACATTGTAGCCTGCCAACCTAATGGAAGTAATGAATAAATTTCCTAGGAATGATGTTGCCTTCCTCTGATTCATTGAAGCTGGACCACGCACATAAAATACTATCAATGGCTAGAACAGGGGAAATATTCAGCAAGTATTGACGTCATCATCATGGACAAGTTGACTGCATCAGGGGAACAGCGTCTGTTGGCATATAAAGGCCAATAACTTGCTCAGGTAAGTCAAAGACTCAGCGATCAGGTTATTTGATCTTCTCAGTTGTCTGCACGGATCTGCAGCCACTAGTGCGTCACAGTTCTTTTAACCTAATTTGGGCGTTTTCCTGCCATTTTCCATTTCAAGCAGTGCTCGCTAGCGCCCACTTGGGTTGGGACATAGGAAATAAAATACCAATATTCGATACTATTAGATAAACAAACAGTGACAATCGATGTGAAAATGTGTGAAAATCCACCAAATATTGGTTAAAATAATAACAATGTTGTGTGACGAGTACATTGGTGCCCAGGTACACCAATATTTATATCAATATTTTCCTTGAATAATCAACAAATGTTTAATTCCCAGAAGTCTCGGATTGGCCCAAAATTTGGCAGTTTGCATTTCACGATTTCTAGATTAAACATGATTACTCAGGTTGATTATTCAAGAAGTAACCAACCGAAAACCCAAATGGCAGTCCGCCGTAGGATGTTCCAGATAACCCAAACTAACTGTTCCCCCATGCTCTTTACCCAAATTAGGAAATTATGGAAAACCAGCGCTTGTTTTCAATCCAAAAATTGGGGAGGATCACGGTTTTGCCCCCATACTGAACATGTTAAATGTTCGAATATGAATTTGAATATGCTGTTTATTCCATACAAAAAAGTATACATGTAGATCTGCCAATAACATTGATTTCTGTAACACATTTAATAAATAACAGGAATGGAAATACCCCAGCATTAAGAGACGGACTCTGAGCGATTTGGGATTGTGCTTATGGAGGATTTTGATTCTTGAGTCTACCTGTTCTTTTCTCAATGTACTCTTCTGATATACATTTGTTTTCACTGCTGTTTGGCTAAGTGGCATTGATTCATATGTTCACATTGCTTCTATCTAAGCGAGATGTAATGGATGATTAATAGAACCGCTGAACTGGTGCTTTCAACTGAGAAGATTTCCTTCCGTAATGTAGGTTGGTAAACAATTTGTCAATCGTTCAATAATAATTTTGTCAATTTCGCGTTTATTAGAACCGCATTTTCACGCCAACGATATAGAAACTTGCTTTTAGGAAGGGGAATTACCATGCGGATGGGTGACTCGTGTGGTTTGACGAAGGGATTCCTCAGGTGAGGTTACCTTTTGTAGAGACAGCTACGTATTAATGAAATTCGCCGTTCACCGCTCGACTGGTAGAAGCCACTATAAACCACTACAGACCCCCGACACAATGTAAGGAGTTTACTTTCAAAAAGGCATACATCCACTTGACATTGTCCTTTTCGCGGATGATGCAGCTGTGCTGCTGTCGGGTCCCACCTGGGAGGAGGTGCCTGAGATGCAGTCGCTGTTGGCGTGGTTGCTTGAGAATTTTCATTCGCTGAATTCTATCAAAACCTCATTGGCGGCCACCATTTGGTGACCTCACGATCCATTCGTGCGCTTCAGGTGCACCATGTAGCTGTATACCGCTTGAAAAAGTGGATACATTTGAGTACTTGGAGAGTTTACATTGACTCGGCACTTGTATGTGACCAACTCCTACTTATACTCGAAGCTCCGAAAATGTGTATACTTATTTTACCATTTGAAGCCATATTTGTCGGGTGTGAGGGTGAAACTGTTATACCTTTCACTGGTCCAATCTCTGCTCCAGTATGGAATGGTGGCGTGGGTTGGCACATTTTTCAGCCACCTGAGAAAACTGGTTATTTGGCAAAAAGCCATTCTCATGATGATGCTGGGAAGGTCTAGGAGGTACCCCAGCCATCTGTTGTTCCAGGAGATGAAGGTTTTCACCATACGGCATATGGTTCATCAAATGCCTGATTATGCATTACCACCGGAATCCGTCTGTTGTAAATACACCGTATACCCACACTCATTCAACTAGATTTAAATTTCTCCAGAACAATTTTCCAAAAAAAAAAAAAAAAAAAAAAAAAAAACTCGGCGCTGCGCGCCTCGGATGCTTTTTACTTAGAGCCTACGGCTAAAATTCGAGAAACATGGAACATGCTTTAGCCATGTCTTCTTTCTCTGTTTATTTTTTTATTCGAAAAATGTGATCTTCCCTGGTAATGAACCAGGCTAGCGACACATAAGATTGTTTACTATGGTTACTATGGAGATAATTTCGTCACCCATTCCGTGTGACATTTTATATAAATATTTTGTAAGAAATCACATGGCTGTTTCCTATTGGTTTCCATGGTAATTTCGTCACCTAATTACGTCACCCATTCCGTGTGACATTTTTCGGCAAGTGAGTCCAAGGCTAAAGCATGTTCCATGCTAAAAAAAAAAAAAAGTTAAAGTACGCCTTTTTGAATGTAAACTCCTCTAGACCTATTCATGGAATTTGCCGTTCATCGCTCGACTGATAGAAGCCACTATAAACCCCTACAAACTCCCGACACATGTTTAATTTCAACTAACAGGCACTACGCTAATAATTTAAAAAAAAAATTGAACACTCATAAAGTTATTGTAACTATAGTGAACCTTTTAGCGTCCCCGCTGTACCTTCTTTTCAGAGGGGCGTCGTCAGTATTAGTTGGCACGAGTTTGGCTAATGAAATGAAACTTTTGAAACACTCCTGCACATTCGTTCCGGCCTTGGCGGAACACTCGAGAAGCTTCGTCCTGCAACAAAAAGGAAGTTGATTAAAAACCCTTGTCTCCTCGAAAAGGGCAAGACAGAAAGAAGCTAACTCCATTTAATAACGTGTAATTAATTCAGGAGCACCTAATAAAGACGACGTGGAAGACTCGAGAGAGCGGAGTAATTTTTTTGTCTTCACTTCTGGGCGTTTCTCGCTTCTAAGCTAATTTTACGGTTCTAGATGGCTGATGAAACGGTAATCTTTGGATACATTGAATTTTTGTGACGTTCGATGAATACAAAAAAGTAAGCATTTCTTGGTACATAATTGTTAATTCTGCCGTCGGTTGACTGCAGCGCGCCTTGTGTCACGTGAGGTAATTGTTTTTTGATCAGGCAAAGCCCACCAATTGATAAATACACTTTAAAAATAAGTAAATGGCGTAACTAGGAATTAATAAATGAGTACACGTTTTTGTTTTTATATATATGACTAGCTGACCCGGCAAACGTTGTTTTGCCATATAAATAATTTCCTGGGTCAGAAGTGACACCTGTAGACATCTGCTAAATCTATGATTTTCCCATAATATCTGTGCTCGGGCTGGGAAACATGTAGTCAACACACAGAGAATAGTTGACGAATTTGTATTGCTGTACAGTCCAATGCAGCTTCAGCAAGCATGCATTCCCTCTGGTTCTCGTCTTCCAGCAAGCCGAGTGCTAGGCATGCATCTTTATACGTCTTCCAAAACATAGAAGAACTTCTTCTAGAAGAATTTGGAATTTACTTACTCTGTGGACCTTGAAAATACGAAACCCTGATGGAATAATTAGTTGCGGTTTCCAATATTAGAAATGAATGTGTAGCTTTATTTTTAGAGCTCTTTTGATGAAGTTGTAGGAATATTCGCATTTTTAAATATCATGGTTTTTGGAAAACCTTTCCTATTGACGAGAATAATTCGGAACACAACCAGTTCGTAGTATTATGTAAGGGAAGGAGCTTTTTCATCATTAGTGCTGTATCGAGACGAAGTGAGGAACAGCTCAGGCTCAGGGTTTCAATTCCCGTTTTACTTCCCCCTTCTTCGTGACATAGAGAATGTAACCAACGATACTTCGGCTAAATTGAGCCGAAAAGGAAAATATTCGTTCGATATCTCTGACAGAAGACTTGGTCTCGTCGTGAAGGAGCACTACGACGGCGGAGAAGATCCCAGCTGATACGGCCCTCGTAAAACAAACCCTTTATACGGTATTAGCCCCGTTTGTCGAGTCAACAGAATCAAGAAATCCTTTGTAAACTCAGGCGCCGAACGGTGATGCTGTTTTATGGAACGAATCGGATACAACTTGGGCCCTTTCGGCGTTGTAAAAATGATTGGACGGCACGAAACTACCGGAAAGTTATCTCGCATTCAATGCAAAAAACGCTGTAAATTCATTCCTCGAACCAGGCGCATAGAGATTCATTTCTTCAACATGGGGGAAACCGTGGGTGTGGCGGGTCCCGGACCCATTCCAATCGATTCAGGGTCCAAAATTTAGTGGAAAACGATACCCCACACGCCTAGCTACCAGATATCTCAAAAACAGACATTCGAAATGGGTAGATAGGTGCCCATTTTGACTCGTAACCTCATCCAAATGGCGCCAATCGTTTCGGGATTCATTTATTTGGATTCAGCGTCCACAATTTAGTGGAAAATGATAACCCACACGCCTAGGTACCAGAAATCTGGAAAACACACATTCGATATGGGTAAATAGGCATCCATTTTGACCCATAGCCTCATCCAGAGAGCATCAATCGTCCCGGGACCCATTTCATTGGATTCAGCATCCAAAAGTTAGTGGAAAATCATAACCCACACGCCTAGATTGCCAAAAATCTCGAAAATCCATTTTTCGAAATACACATTTTGACCCCTACTCCTTCCAAATTTGGTCCGATCGGGCTGAAAACGTTCGAGGACTAACCTAGTACGGGAACAGACCTCTGACCAAAATTTCAGATTTTTAGAAAATGTATTACCCATTTTGCATATGTGTTTTCGGGATTTCTGGTACCTAGGCGTGTGGGGTATCATTTTCCACTAAAAGAATGGTAACCGCTATCATTTTTGGGTACCTTGAGGTTCGAAATGTGGGATTTCACAAAATGTTGGTTTTCACAATTCTCTTGCTCCATGGAATTATCAACTATGTAAAATAATTTACAGCTTTTTAAATTCCGATAAAAAATTATTCAAGAACCACCCGCTATTGAATTGTAAATTTTATCTTCAAACAGCAATAGCAAAATAAGTTAATGCAATCAAAACTCCAAATAAGGCCGTCCAAATTGGTAAGAAGATTAAATTCGTTCGTCGACAGATATCTATGTCGGCCATCTGTTGTTTTGTTCGCGAGTAAAAGGTTTAGCATGAGCCTGAACATTATCTTATCATTCGCCCGTTGACCCGAGTCGAGCGCCCCAGTTGAAAAGGGCAATTATTCCGCTTAGTTCTCCCTAACCGAAGGTGATTACTCTTTCTTTATACCCCAAACCTCAACCTGCGAAGTAGAGGCCGCCTACTTTACAACGTGGGCTTCATCCTCTGCGAAGGTCTAACTTGGAAACGCTGCGAATTCCTTCACAGGGGTTGGTTATTCTTCGGACCAGGAGCATAAATGGGGTAAACAATGGGGATAGAGTGTACCAGGCCCATTCCAATCGATTCAGCGTTCAAAAATTAGTGGAAAATGATACCCCACACGCCCAAGTGCCAGTAATCTCAAAAACCTATTTTCAAAATGGGTAGATATATTATACCCACTTTGACTCGTAACCTCTTCCATTAGGCGTCAATCGTGTAGGTTATAGCATTTTGTAGAGCAATTTAATCACAATACAAAATCTGTAAATTGGTATAACTGCTCGCTATGCTTTCACTCAGTGATTTGATTCTTCAGAATTTTGACGCATGGGAATTCTTTCTGCCTTGAGCCGGTCAGTTGGGATAGGGTTCTTCCTGCATGATGGCCGCCTCAGCCTACCCGCTGTTTTGCACCAGGCATGGTTCCCCATTTGGGCGAATCTATGGTGTTGCAAGGTTGCGGGTGCTTCAATGCAGCCAACAATGGGATCCAAAATCCACCGCTCCACGCCGTTTGGCGGGCCCGCCGTACTCAAGTGAATGGCGAATCCTCGCAGCCACGCCCGACGGGGTTCACCATGGCCATCAATGGCAACGGCGAGGGGCGAAAACGTCGGAGATTAGCTGACCCATTCAGCATCACGCATCGCCATGGCGGCTCCAGTGCTGATCCGACCGCCGAAATGTTGTGTACCTACCTACATGTTGTGCCTTCGTGTTATATCTTTCTTCATGGGCGACGATACTCTCCTGTACTACGCAGCTATTTGCCTCTGCATCAAGAAGGGAAGACTGACAATTACCACAATAACTGCAATATAATATGTGTGTATCCAACCTACCTTGTTGACCTCTTTTTTGAACGAGATGCTCATGGGGGGCTTATGGTTGGTTATTCCTTGAATTATCAACCTATGTTTTCATGCAAAAGGTCAACCTCTCCGATTCCGCCCCCCCCCCTTTTTTTTTTTTTTTTTTTTTTTTTTTTTTTTTTTTTTTGTAATGCCCGATACATTTTAATCGCAGATAATATGAAATCTCGACTGGAACTCATGACAGAAGCGGAGAAACTGCAGAACTGAAGGAGCGGACGCAGTACAAAGTTTTCCTGTGTTTCATCCTTTGGAGCGTTGGCTGGGTAATGAATGGGGAACCCAGTTGAGGGTAGCTGCAAGGGTTCGCCATTCACTTGAGTACGGCGGGCCCGCGAAACGGCGTGGCGCGGTGGATTTTGGACTGATAGGATATCCAACCTGGCCGACCGCTCCATCGAAATCATGGTGTTATTTCCCATTCACACTTTAATTTCGGCATGGTATTACGCCATTTTGCTGGATGGAGCGCTCTGAATGGCCAGCTTGGCCATTGCCATTGGGGTAGGGAACGGTGAACCCCGTTGGACGTGGCTGTGAGGATTCGCGAGGATTTCGACCGCTCCATCGAAATTGGGGAGGGAAGGTTTGAACCTACTTCGCTTTAGGTAATTTCTAAAATCTTTTGGGTCGTGAAAGAGAAAAATTCAATAGAGCGCTTTGGAACTGCACAGTCAATTTGAGTGCCACAGGGGTGTACACTTGACCCACTCATACATCTTCTCCACACCAGTTATCTACCTGAAAGTGATGAAAACATGAAAGCGACCTTTGACGGAAACAACAATGAAGAGTCAAAGTTGAACGCTGCAAATTCATACACAGGAGTTGGTTATTCATCGGATAAGGAGCATGGAGACTCATTCCAATCGATTCAGCGTCCAAAATTTAGTGGAAATGATACCCCACACGCCTAGGTAACAGAAATCTTGAAAACACACATTCCAAATGGGTAGATTGGTACCCATATTCTTCTTGTTCCTCGTATTGCAACTGTCGATGGGCGATGAAGAAGAAGAAGAATGTAATCTGGCATGATTACACAGACTGTTTATTCAAGGATTAACCAATCAAAACCTACATGTCTGTTCGCATTCGGCACTGTTTTTGGTAGTAGAAAAATTTCTAAAAAATCTGAAATCTTGGTGAGGGACGTCTTTCCAGTTGTAGTTGGTCCACGAAACGTTTAAGCCCAATCGAAACAAAATTTGGGGAGGGTAGGGGTAAGAAAAAAATTTTTTTTTGGAACCCAATTTTTAAGGGTTTCTAAGACCTAGATATATGTGTTTCACTAAATTTTGAACGCTGAATCCATTGAGATTGGTCCCGGTTCGATTGGTGCCCACTGGCGGTGGGTATGGTTCAAATTGGGTACCTACCTACCTATTTCGGTGGGTGTTCCAGATTTTCCTAGGCTGTTTTCCCCCATTACCTTGCTCTAAGGAATAATTAACCATTGAGGAAGAATTCGCAGCATTTTAAAAATACTTCCCCTCTATCTCAATGGAGAGAAAAGTGAATTTGTAAAAATGAAAGGGCACCGATGAAGATAGATTTTCTTTTACATTCGTCTTCTCATTTACATCAAAAGCTACAGATGAAAGACGGAATATAATCTCTTTCAAACATAAATTCAGAAAACGAAGCCTATTACGGTGTCGTAATAATCTAACACCTTTCCCTTATTGAATCATAACGGATTAACCCCCTCCTGAGTAATGCTGCCCATAAAAAGCAATCTAAAGTCGTTTCCTGCGCACCCTTTTGCTTAGTATCTCAATGAAAAATGGGAAATATTCATCAGAGCTGATTCTTTTCTAAAAGGGGCGTAATGGGCGGATGGTTGTAGATGGGGAGGGGGGGGGGGATTTCTATCAAAGTTGGGTCGTAAACAAAAAACTCTGCAGGAGAGAAAAGAGGCCTGTGTAACAAAAAAAGGTTTTTTTCCATAAAGGAATAGACCACGGCATTAATATCACTTGACCGCATTCGGTGTCACATCTCCTCGAGGATTACATTATAATTTTAAAGTAGACGAGCGGCAATTCAGAAGGGTGAGAATTCATATTTGAATAAAGAAGCAAAAACGGTGCTCTGAAACTGACAGATTTGACTGAGGTAAAAACATTTGTACAACATTAATCTGACTGTTTCCGTAGGTGTTTAGGTTGGTTATTCCTAGAATAATCAATGACCACTACTGCTCAGATTAATTATGTAAATAGATTGTACAAACATTAGAGCGTCTTGCGTCGATATCGGCTACTCTGACATACAAAAGCGTCGTGCTATAGTTTCATTAAGTATCGCCACAACATTAGAGGAGGAATTTGGTCACCTAACATATTTGGTGCAGCGGGCAAACCCTTTCAACATGAAGGTACCTTTGATAAGCCTAAAACTGAAGAAGAGAAGTGAACATCACGCATCTGCACGTGCAAGGGCTGTGGAAGGGGGATGAAGGTCAAATCAAATCAAATATTCATTTATTGGCAACAACATAAATTTTGCCACAAATCAAAAGGGAATAAAAAGATAAAATTATATAAATTTGAAATTTTTTAATTTTTTTATTAATTTTTTAAATTTAAATTTTAAAACTACCCCCATTTTAAAATAATTTTTTTTAAATTTATTAATTTTTTTAAATTTTAATTTTAAAACGGGGGTATGTTGTTCTTAGGGGACCTAAGTATGTGGGGTATGGTTTCGGTTGATATCTACAGTTTTCTCGAGAAATCTATTGCCTGCCCTAAAATCTGCTCATGCGTGGACTAAGCTATTGTTGATCGATGGACTCTCTCCTATAAGAAATTCCCAGTCACCAGTAAGGGTAAAAAATAAATTCACTTTATCCTCAATCACATCCAATGGCTTCCCTTGCTCCAACAACTCATTGTGTTCCCTCGTCAAATTGATTTCACCAATGCCGTTTTACCCTCCTCGGACTGACAGGGAAAAATCCCGTTCGAAAAGTCTAAATGTGAATTGGGATTCGAAAAAGAACCGACTCTTCCTCGCATTGTGGGCTTCAGACAGTGGCTCTCACCGTTTTAACCATCGAAAAGCCTTGAATTTCGATTGTACCCTTGTCTCCCTCTCCGGCACTCTTCATCTGTATATCTCTTTCCGCTTTTCCCTCGCCAACCTAAACGCTGATGGTTCAATCGAAATGAATCCTCTCGAGCTCGGGGATCTCGCCCACGGAGCTCAAGACTTTTTCCCTCTATTTCCATTCCGCTTTGAAAAAAAAAAAAAAAAAAAAAACTCGTTCACCATTCGGCTTATTGTACCACTTTGATTTCCTTCCACCGCCACCCTCAATCAAACCAATCGCTTTGGACTAATTTGACCCGCTTAGCGAAGAGAATTGATCCGAACCAGACGTCAATACTTTGGGTTAAACGTAAGCCGTTTACGTTGTCAAAGAAAAAAAAAAAAATAACGCCAGTAGTTCTCGCTAATTACCTGAATCCCGGATTTTGACAGAAATTTAACTATATAGGAATGAATCACTCATCTCTTCTGGCATTTCTTGGCAGTTCTTCCTACATAGCTTGCACACAAACTTCAATTCCCCATCCCTCTCAAATTCCAATTTCCAATTAACACATTTAGGAGGCGTAGTAACTAAATAACCACATATAATTTAGTAACATGCAACCACAGTTAAGAAGAATATATTATTTCCACTCTCCAGACCTCGGAGCACAACAGCAACTACACTCACTGTTGCAATCAATATAACAACAACTATTGCTGTAATCAGCAGATTCGTTATGGAAAAACGCTGCAAATTCTTTCACACGGGTTGGTTGTTCCTCGGACCAGGTGCATTGATACTCATTTCCGCAACATGGAGGAAACAGTGGGTGTGGCGGGTCCCGGACCCATTCCGATCGATTCAGCGTCCAAAATCTAGTGAAAAATGATAGCCCACACGCCTAGGTACAAGAAATCATGAAAACACATATACAAAATGGGTAGATTGATACCCATTTTGACCCACAACATCTTCCGGTGGGTGCCAATCGTTCTGGGACCCGTCTCATTAGATTCAGCGTCCAAAATTTAGTAGAAAATGATACCCCACACGCCTAGATTGCCAAAAATATCGAAAATCCATTTTTGAAAATACACATTTTGACTCCTACCCCACCCAAATGTGGTCCGATTGGGCTGAGAAGTTTCGTGGACCAACTAGTGCCGTGAGCAGACCCCTGACCCAAATTTCAGATTTTTAGAAAATTTTCTAGTACTGAATACGGTTGACGGCGTACGGCGGACAGACATTTGACTTTTTTGATCTAGACACTTTGAAAAGTCCAGAAAAAATTTTTGGGCCGAATTGGAGAGGTTGACTTTTTGCATGATTATTCAAGGAATAACCAACCAAAAACCATCTCTTTTAACGTAACATTTTGTATCAAAAATGAAGTATTATAAAACATGTAACATACAACAATGTTCGGCCGCCGTACGCCGTTTTTGGTAACAGCATTTTTTTTTAAATTTGATATTTTGGTCAGGGACCGTTTTCCTGCATTAGTTAGAATTAGAAAACCCAGTCAAAGTCAACTGGTTTTTAGTTGAAAGCGAAAACATATTGAAAATCACGAAATAAAACCATCGCACTTCAACTAAGATTTTGCTGCAATCGCAAACAATTTAACCATCTTTCACCTCCCACGCCCTGCCTATGATAAATGGATGTAAGATACCATTTAATAACAATATTATGCGTAACGACTCGATGCTCTCCCACCCCCATAGACGAAAAACTCGTCAAGTTCAGAGAGCTCGGAAGCAAAAACCACCAGAGCACGTAAATATTCAGCAAATAACGCGAAGATTTCAAAGAAGTTGGGCAGGCTTGTTTATATTTGTCGAAAAGTAGATAACCGAGCGTGTGCAAGAATAGCAAAAGGCGTTTTCAGCAAGAAACTGAACCAACATTTCGAGCGAAGACCTTGATAAATTCTCTCCAAGTATCACAATATTAGCCTAAATAAACCGATTTGTAGAGTTGAACGTTATTTCAGCAGTTTCTTTGAATCATTTTCAAGGAGTTGTACAGCGTGAACACCGGGTACGAAATCGTCGGGTTTGTTATTCTCAATTACATTACAGTTATGTAGTACGTTCGACCGTTTCTCCACTTTACGTTGCTAAGGCGAGGGATAAAACGGAGGAATTGTGTAAAAGCGAAGTGGAAACAAGTTTATTCGCTCTCAACTACGTAACGATTCTTTTTGCGCTTTATACAACGTAAGCTTTTTACCCCGTGTTGATATAAGTATCTGGTAGCGTGCTGAAAATGAGAACGATTTGGAAGAAGACTTGAAATAATAATTAAGTGCACCTTTAACTTGGTCAAGATTAAAATGTAACTCTGACACCGTTGGATGATCGAGGGTAAGCTCTGAATGAGTAGCAATCGTACAAAAAATGACATAATACGAATACAAAAATTCAATTCAACAAAATTCAAAAATGCTGCAAATTCTTACACACGGGTTGGTTATTCCTCGAATGGGGGAAACAGTGGGTGTGGCGGGTCCCTGACCCATTCCAATCGATTCAGGGTCCAAAATTTAGTGGAAAATGATACCCCACACGCCTAGGCACCAGAAATCCAGACACATACAAAATGGGTGGATACACACCCATTTTGACCCATAACTTCTTCCGGTGGGTGCCAATCGTTCTGGGACCCATTTTATTGGATTCAGCGTCCAAAATTTAGTGGAAAATGATACCCCACACGCCTAGGTAGCAGAAATACCGAAAACACATAATCAAATTAGGTAATAAATACCCAATTTGACCCATAACTTCTTCCAGTGGGTGCCAATTTTTCTGGGACCCATTTTATTGGATTCAGCGTCCAAAATTTAGTGGAAAATGATACCCCACACGCCTAGGTAGCAGAAATACCGAAAACACATAATCAAATTAGGTAATAAATACCCAATTTGACCCATAACTTCTTCCAGTGGGTGCCAATTTTTCTGGGACCCATTTTATTGGATTCAGCGTCCAAAATTTAGTGGAAAATGACACCCTACTCGCCTAGGTAGCAGAAATCCCGAAAACACATATTCAAAATGGGTAATAAATACCCAATTTGACCCATTACTTCTTCAAGTGGGTGCCAATTGTTCTGGGACCCATTTTATTGGATTCAGCGTCCAAAATTTAGTGGAAAATGATACCCCACTCGCCTAGATCGCCCAAAATCTCGAAAATCCATTTTTTAAAAAACCCCTACCCCCTCCAAATTTGATCCGATCGGGCTGAAAAGTTTCGAGGACCCATCTCGGCTGGGAACAGACCCCTGACCCAAATTTCAGATTTTTAGAAAATTTTCTACTACCAAAAACGGCGTGGACAATGGACGGCGGACGGCGTACGGCGGACGGACATTGACCTTTTTCGATCAGGACATCATGAAACGTCCAGAAAAAAAATTTGAGCCGAATCGGAGAGGTTGACCATTATCATGAAAACATAGGTTGATTATTCAAGGAATAACCAACCAAAACTCTGCATTCCCTCTGCATGCTGGGCCCTGAAGCTGGTGAAAGTTAGGGACTAGAAGATTAGGTTGTAAAGGTTGTAATTAGGATTAAGGAAGGAATAATAGAAATAATTCATTACGAGGCCCTGAAGAAATTTGGTCCGGAAATGAATGTAGACATAATGATAATGAATCCTTGGGAACGAGGGTCAAAGTGGAAAAGGAGACCTGAACGTGATGTAGAGTTTTGTGGTTCATTCCGGGTCGTTGACTCACGGATCCAGACAAAAGCGTGTCCCCCATTCGAAGCGAAATTAGGTCGAAAATAGAGAAGAGGGCACGAGTGAGGGCACAAGGCACGACAGATGCCGAATTTCCCATCTTTTAGCCGCAGAAAACCCGAGCTGATATCCCGCAAGAGAATTTCTTCTTCCGGTTTGTTGGTTCTTGTTGGGAGGGAGGGCGTTGTGGTGGCGGCGATGGCGGTGGGGAGGGGGTGTTCCGGGCAAAGTGAAAAGGGAAATGGCCGAGAAAACTTAGGAAGTCGTGGTTATCTTCGGTATTTATTGAAGAGCATTAACTTCCCAGCATGACGGAAAACACCACGGCTCATCTGGCTGGAGAAGAATACTGTTGCGAGCTGGCACCTGCGCCCGTCAAATGGGCTGCCGGCGTCGCAAGATCAAGGACCTGTGGAGGGCTAAGGGAGTCATTTCGAGGAATTGTGCGTCGTATCAAATTGGCTGGAACCTTCCAGAACCAGGGAAGGTTCCAGAACGTTCTCGGCCAGGCAGCAGGTATAAAACGGGCCCAGAAACGCCGCGCAGTTCAGTTCAATTCGGAGTCCGGATATAGACGCTTCGGGTTATAAATTGTGCCGTGCCGCGTTATAAATAGTGCGACAACCGCGTTACAACCGTGTATTGTGATTCTGTCATTGTGTAAGTGCGCGAATGCGAACAGTGTATGTACTCAAGTGACCGATTGTTAATAAATTATTTACTAAGAACGTAAATCGTTACAATACCTTTATCACCTATAATGCTGTAACTATTCCGAGAAACCTTTCGGTTGATTACAAATTCCTTGAATGAATGTGATAGTATAGTGGTTCATAATACACTCATGTGAATATGTCGTCCGGCATCGTTGCATCACACATGTGAGTTCACCCAGTGTAACGTTACACCACACGTAGGATGTATTGTTTCATCACTTCCCTTAGTTGTTAACGTTCCAATTTATTTTACTACTTACCAGTGCCCAGAAGTTCATTATTCATTTGCCGCTCATATTCTAAATTTTAAATTAATGTTTCCTGCTCTTGGTAATTGGTTATTTGGTTTCTTTTCATCTCCTGAACGCCCCTCCATTAGCAGAACAACCCCTTCGCTCTTGTTGGTCGTAGAAGATGGTTTCGAAGACGCAGAGAATACAATTTTAAGAAGAGTTTTTACTTGTATATCTTCTAACACTTCTAGGACTAGCCGTACACTGGGATCGGCCTAATAGAATTGCGCGTTATAGGGGGAATTAAATCATTCAGGGCCTTTGTCGTTCGATTGAGTCGTCCACAACTGCGTGATAAGGTATGTAGGAAAGGCCAACTAACCCTGCCTCAGTCCACTTCCCAAATTTAGGAATTTGGATTACTAAATCGATTGAAAATGGTTTGTTATGAGACGGTTGAAATTGTTTTAAATATGATCTCGACCAAGGATATCACGGTTGTCAGAGAAAATAGTTTTTCGCTCGCCATTCGTACAGATTGCATTACAAGAAAAAAAAAAAAGTTTTCTGCCAGTTGTTCACCGCTCGCGCCAAACCACACGCTGAATTGGAGGCATTAGAAAAAGAACGTGGAAAACTCTGGCGGAACGTGAGGTAAATTTAAGTGGCGGATCTCACGTTTGTTGCATCTGACAACTCCGACCACGTACAAGCAAACCTCGTTCCCCTTCGAAATTCCGATTCCCGTTGGTGAGATCTCATATTTAGAGCAAAGTTTCGAAGAGGGGGAGAAAAAAGTCGTGTGAAGTTCTCCAAGTCAACAATTATTTCATTTCAGCTCTCCCACTTTTGACGGCCAAACGACAAGACCGGTTTCAGGTCGATTTAACCGTTCAGGAGCAGTTAGAAGAATTTGATTCAGGAGTGGAGGGATTTGGCGGTTTTATCCAAAACGTTGTAAATTCCTACACACGGGTTGGTTATTCCTCGGACCAGGCGCATGGAGACTGATTTCTTCCACTTGGGGAAAATGGGGGAAGCAGTGGGTGTGGCGGGTCCCGGGCCCATTCCAATCGATTCAGGGTCCAAAATTTAGTCGAAAATGATACCCCACACGCCTAGGTACCTGAAATCTAGAAAATACGCATTCGAAATGGGTAGATAGGCACCCATTTTGACCCATAACCTCATCCAGAGGGCGCCGATCGTTCCGGGACTCGTCTCATTGGATTCAGCGTCCAAAAGTTAGTGGAAAATGATACCCCACACGCCTAGATTGCCAAAATTTTCAAATTGAAACTGGTTGTGGACAGATTGGGGCCCACCGGAGGTGGGTACGAGTGAAAATGAGTACCAACCTACCTATTTCGAGGTTTTCGGGTACTTAGGCGTGTGTTGCTTTTCCCTTAAATTTTTGGACGCTGAATCAATTGGATTTTAAGCCCGGAAGTCCGGAACACTCCAAAAACACTGTTTTTCCCTTACTCTTGCTGTGATGTATAATAAACCATTGTGGATGACGTTTCAGTGTTTTTAATCACTTCCTTTGTTCGTGAAATGGGCCGGGATTCTCTCTCGAAAAAAAAAAAAAGGTTGTCAATTTTTTCTCTACTTATGACAGGTATCGGTACTCACTCGGGAAACCTCACAGACACGCTGTTCCATCTGAGTGTTGATTTTCTCACCCACTAATTTACCTAAAAGCTGAATTTTGGCATTTTTGTTGCCCATCCCTCATCAAGGAGGTGTAATATAACCTTTCTAATTATTACAATTCCAGCAGCCCACAAAGTACTGTATACATTCTACCAATGAGTCAATGAGTGGTCAACCATGAAGCAGACGATTTTAAATAATTATAGCTTACCTGAGTCTAGGCAGGGTGCAGTAGAGCCATTCGCTGACGTCTTCCAGTTGAACTTGTCGTTTGACATCAGCAAGATCGACCTTGTTCCCTGCGACGACTATTGGAATGTCTTGAAAATCAGGTCGTTGTTCCCTCACCTCCTCAAAACACCTAAGGGAAATGGAGAAATTAACTTTGTGATAGGTGAATTTTGGAACTAAATTTCTCAACTGGTAAAAATGGTGGGAAAGAAGGAACAGTCCGCAGAACGGACCGGACAACCGCTCTTAGAACGGTCACTATGAGAACTAATTACTACTACCCCAGCTCAATTGCAAGGTAGACTGTAGTGATTGCCTATTTTGTACCCTTCCCGCTGTTAAATAATGTTGTCCATGGCTGAAGGCAAGGTGGAATCCCACGTATTCCTTTAGAGGGAAAGTCTGAACATTCACTTTGTTAGGAGGGGCTTCAGAACACCCTTCGTGGACCCAGAGCCGGCTGTAGGTTTGTTCAAAAGCTTCTTCAGAGCTTCCATCAAGGAGTGGACGTGCAAGCAACACACCGACAGATGGCGGAATATTGAAGGACATGTCCAGTGGCACAACCCCCTTCCATCACTCACCAAAGACCTACTCAGATTTAAACGGAATGACCAAAAAGTGGTAGTTGGCCTACTAACCGGCTTCGCTCCTCTGCGTTTTCATCTATATCTCATGGGGGTGACTCAATCAACAACACTATGCAGGTCCTGAGAGGAAACAGACAAAACTGCAACTCACATAATCTTTGAGTGCCCAGCATTCACACCCAACAGATACACCCTTCTTTAGGCCACAAACCCCAATGAGAACCATACCCTGCCAAAAGTTAGTCCACAACCTAACAACCCTCATCAGGGGGTTGGGGCTGTTTATGGGGGACACTAAGAGAAGCACAACAAGCCACTAAGCTTCCTCTCCCTCCTCTAGGTGCCTGTTACCATCTACCACCTATCTACCATCTGAACATACACTTATTTCTTCCTAATGTTTTCCAACATTTGGGTGTTTGTTCTTTCATTGGGCAGTAGGTACTAGCAGTAGGTAGGCAGAAAATAATGTGTGAGACAGAGTGTGTTTCTTGCACGTCCACTCCAAGATGGCAGCTCTGAAGGAACTGTAGGGCAAACCTATAGCCGGCTCTGGGCATATTTGCGAAGCCGCTGCTGGCGTACCAACCCGAAATACACTTGAATGTACATGATACTGTTGAGCACACCCCCTCTACCAAATACCCGTGGAAGTGGCCTGAAGGCCAACTTTTATCACTTCGTTAAGAGGATTAGCGTCGTAGTTTGGGGAAAATTTTTGATCGCTACGACTGACTTTATTGATTTTGTTGAATAATTGATTATTATTATATTAATGACGTTTCTGTTGCTGGATTTGCTCGCAAATTACCGGGGGGATGAGTCGAGTACAAGTAAGACTCGTACGGGGATGGATTGGACGGATCGCTGAAAAGCTAAAGGGGACGGGTCGCCATGATTTTTCGGCTTGGGTCTCTGGTTCTTGTAGTAAGAAGTCTTGAGAATAATGGCGAATCAGCTCAAAGCATACAAGACGAAGTAGGCATGCTGAAATTGAATACCTTCGAACGGCGTTGAAGCTCTCTTCAGATGTGATGGAGTATACTAGGAGGAAGGCGTGAGCCGTGGCTATGCTCAGCCTCCTCATAGCAGGAAACTGTAGGTCACCGCATGTGTCCAAAATGTCCACCTGGCAACACAGAAGTAATTTAAATATCAGTGAACCGGGATAGTGCCTATTGGAAATATGAATCGAGTTTCAGGAAATCAAAATGTCTTTGTTGTCTTGTTCCCCCTCCCACTAGCAAACTTGTATTCCATCAAGTCTTGCTAGAAACAACAGTTTTGCTTTTGAACTTCTCGATCAAAATGTTTAGGTTGATTTGCTCATTGATGATACAACTTCTCAAGTCGAGCAAGTTGGAAATTTATGGATAGGAATCTTCACCTAGTTACAGCGACCTCAGGGACTTCCTCTACCACGATGTTGATTGGAGAACAGAAATTAATTTCAGATCTCGTTATCCATATCAATGACGCCACGCTAGTTAACTTGACTGAGACGCTGCGACAGTGGTGGACTAGTTAGTAATACGACCCATTATCCAGACCACCTTTGAAGCATGAGTATTACCGAGGAGCTCCAACTTGAGAGGAACAGGAGACCGCTAATGACACCATTTCCTCTTTGACGCGGCTCGATCGTCTATTGAGGTTTTACCAAGTTTTAATGAGAACTAGCCTTTGTGTAGGTGAGTGTTGCTCAATAATCGAACTCTGTTTTCCTGAGATGACGAATTTATGGTTGACAAACGTTGGCTAACCTGATCTCCAACAGCACACATCCACTCCACCCATCGAACTGGGCCACGAAGTGTAGTCCGTCAAATAGTTTGGATGTTTATCTTGGGTGTAATCAGTTTGGCTACAACAACCAATAACGTAGACTGCAGTAATGATAAGTAAAGTAAGTTAAACAGGCATTTAAGCCTGAGGCTTCTCATTGAACCACCGTATGTGGTGTCGTGGGCGTGGTCAGTCGTCCTCAACACCCAGAATTGGAAGACGTTTGCCAATTTCGCTCATAGCTCCTCGACTTCACGGCCTTGAGAAGAGATGGATTTAAGTGTCAACCAGAGTGAAAAAGTCTTGGACAGCTGGCCCACATGACCATCCATGTGGTGAAGACTAGGGATGGGACATTGAAGGGGAAACATCGATGTTAACATCGACATCGCTAAGACAATATCGATGGCTATCAAATATCGGCCTCTCACCATCAAGCATCGACCATTACCAAATTTCCTTTGTTTTGGTTGGTTATTACTTGAATAATGGGGAAAAATGGGGGAACAGTGGGCAGGCGGGTCCCGGACGCATTCCTATCGATTCAGCGTCCAAAGTTTAGTAGAAAATGATACCCCACACGCCTAAGTACCAGAAATCTCGAAAACACACATTCAAAATGGGTAGATAGATACCCATTTTGACCCATAACTTCTTCCGGGACCCATTTCATTGGATTTAGCATTCAAAATTTAGTGGAAGATGATACCCCACACGTTTGGATTGCAAAAAATCTCGGAAATCCCTTTTTGGAAATACACATTTTGATCGGGCTAAATAATTTCGAGGACCAACTAGAGCTGGGAACGGACCCCTGACCCTAATTTCAGCTTTTTAGAAAATTTTCTACTACCAAATTTGGCGTGGACGGTGTACGGCGTGCAGACATTTGCCTTTTTTGATCTAGACACTTTGAAACGCCCAGAAAAATGTTTTGGCTATTTGCATAGAAACATAGGTTGATTGTTCAAGGAATAACCAACCAAAAAATCATCGCTGCTCTGTAACATCGGATATTTTGACACCGATGATCTATAGTAACGAAACCTGCACCATCGATGGTAAAAAATTGGCCATCGAAGGTAAAACATCGATGTTTCGATACTATCGACCGTTGATGACTATCCCTAGTGCAGACAAACGCATCAAGTACTTGAGGATTTTCAAAACATACGTACGAATACCAGATTGAATTAATACCAATAAGAATAATGGAAGGAAAATCATTCCGAAGGCCGTATTGAACTCTTCTGACTGACATCATTTCGACTAGTGGACAAACAGATAGGTCAACCAGACTTAGCTTCCAACCAATGATTTGCCAGCGATATCCCGTTCCCCATCGTCGGTTTCGAGCCGATCCGGATTAAATAGATGAACGATTTCAAATTCCGCCAACTAGTCGAGAACCGCGCTCAACGTATGAAAAGCTCGTCGGCATTATCTTTCATATCCATCCGTGTTCCCGACGGAGTTTCCTTTCACCCGACTGTCCGTCATGTTTCGACCAGGACAAAGCGACGGGTATCGGGGATGATTCAGTCAACCCGACAGCAATTGCTTCACCTCGAATAAGCCGTAGCTTCCCATCCGTTAGACGCCGTCCACAACCCGCAATTCACTTTAGGTTTATCGGGTTTCTGGGTTTTATTCTTCGGGAAGTTGATGGATTACGAGGTAGCGGGAAATAACTTTTGTTCACTCTCAACCATTTTCAAATGATGTGGGGATGGCCGAATTTACAGCAACCCTTTAATTAGCAAAGAATATAGTAATATTTAATCATCTGGTTGGTCATAGTTGGTCCTCAAAACTTGTCAGCCCAATCAAACCAAATTAGGGCGGGGTAAGGGTTGAGATTTTTGGCAATTTAGGCGTGAGGGGTATCATTTTCCACTACATTTTGGACGCTGAATTCAATGAAATGGGTCCCAGAAAGATTGGCATCCGCCAGACGATGTTATGGGTCAAAATGGGTATCTACCTACCCATTTTGAATATGTGTTTTCAAGATTTCTGATACCTAGGCGTGGGGGTATCATTTTCCACTAAATTTTGGACGCTGAATCGATTGTAATGGGTCCGGGATTCGACACACCCACTGTTTTCCCCATTCCCCCATGTTGAAGAAATGAGTCTCCACGCGCCTGGTCCGAGGAATAACCAACCAGTGAGAGAAAATTTGCAGCGTTTTTGGAGAATGTTTCGTTTCGCTCTTGAATGTGCCCCAAGCTGAAAGCGTCCCTCATATCAGGGTATTGCTATTAGGATAGCACATTGGAATCCTCTGGCTCCACAGCGATTCTCAGAACACCTGGAAGACCTACAACAGTGAGAACAGAATGAAAGTTGCAATTCCAAAGAGGATTTTGCATGAAGGTTTACCATTTCATCCTTATGGGATGATTGTTGAAGAACATAAACCCTCTGACTTCAAGAAGTGAGAGGCCACGCGGCGAGGTAAGCTACTACCTCACGCAATCAAGTCATAATCAGAGTGGACAGGGTAAGAAGGTAAGAGGAGGAAAAAGACGAAAACCAAAAAGGTGCTAACCAAAGAGATTACACAGTGTGGCCGAAACTGACTACAAAGTCCGCCATTGGCCTGGGAGACGGTCCAAGAATACGGACTTTTCCATCAATACCTACACCGGATGAGGCTAACACAGAGCTCAGGATGTTAGCACTGCTCAGACACGGAGGACAGCGCGAAACACACATTTTTCGACTGTGAGCGACGGCATTTACAACGAGAACAGTTGCGGTCAGAACTAGGTCTGAACTCACCATCTCCGGAAGAGCGAACAAGCATGGAAAAGAACGGTAGAATATATAGAGTATCTCCTCAGAAGAAAGAACGAGGAAGAAAGAGCCCAACAACAAGCCTAACCGACAGAGAACTACTGAGACTGGCCCCAGGTCCAACCCGAAGACATGTGATAAATGCGAGTAGTACCGGGTTGGGCCGTTGGGAGGGTGATTCACATCTCAGTTGTCAGAAAATACTGAACCAAATTCCGTGCAACATAAACTTTTTTGAGTTGTGACAAGGCCCTCTTTCTGTAGCTGTGAACAAACATCATTTCCAGTAATGGGCATGTGAAAACCCAAGACCAACCCTCTTTATTCTCCCGATGTGAGCGTTATCACGTAAAACCATAATAACCAAACCGTGTTTGTGGTCTCACGCCATTTTCATTGATAAAACGCTCCATGGCCATCATTCCGCCAAAATTGAGTCAAATTAGGAAACGGACAGCGTTTTGTGAATCAGCGTTAAAAAACAGGAAAATTCATGTGCCACACTAGAGTTCACCATCATCTACTGCGTACTTCTTTGACAATTTTGGGGTTGCGCAACTTTGCGTGCTCGCAAAAAAAGAAACGGTACGAATTCTTTCAGAGGGGTTTGTTATTCCTAGGACCAGGAGCATGGTGACTCATTTCAATCGATCCAGCGTTCAAAATTTAGAGGAAAATGATACCCCACACGGCTACGTACCAGTAATCTCGAAAACACACATTTGGAATGGGTAAATAGACACCCATTTTGACCCATAGCCACATCCAGAGGGTTTCTTTTGCATGGAAACATAGGTTGATTATTCAAGGAATAACTAACCAAAATTAAGGCTGAAATCTTTCAGTATTTTACCTCTGGGTACACCCAAATGCCCTGATTGTTCGATCGTTTGTTGTTTTCAAGTTCTAATCACGTTGGGTGACGACTTTTAATCATCCACGACGTTTCAGCCCTGTCATCGTGGAAATATCTCAGTTCACCCGTGAACTGGTATTTACACGTGAACAACAGGCAGTTGCAGGAGATTATTATAACGACAAACAACACGACGTCAGTCATTAATCATTAATCACCGACGCGAAAGGGTTAAATACAGGGAGTCGGAATACGTGGCTCTAATGAGCGTGCATCAGAGCAGATCATACACGGCAGAAATTACAGGCCATCCCCCTTTGTCCGCGAATAATAACGTGGTTTCGTTTTGCAACGTGGCGGCGGTCATCGGGAAGGGATATTGGAAAATGTAAATATCCCCGAGCCCTCAAATTAATCGATATTCCGTGATTGGAATTGTGGTTAAATGAAACTAGGCTGACGATCGACCAACCGTGACGCACATTTTAATTAAAAATGTGGTTATAACGCTGAAATAACATTTTGTATACATCTTTGAAGAACGAACGTGTGTCGAGATATTCTAAACTTTATTATGCAGAGAGGTTGTATGTTGTGTAAATTACGATTTTAAAAATTGGTTTATCGATACAAAAATATAGGAGCTAGTTTTTGATTGAGCTAGGATTTCAAAGATTTAGTATTTTCACGGCCACGGCCACCATTATAGACTGTAGGCCAGTGGTTCACAACCTTTTGTAACCATCACCAATTTCTGGGGGTTGACTGACACTTATCACCCCCCTTTTAATTTTCATTGTACGCCCAATTTTAATTTGAAGGTACCTATCAAACCATTTCGAATGTCTGTTTTCGAGATCTCTGGTACCTAGGCGTGTGGGTATCATTTTCCACTAAATTTTGGACCCTGAATCGAATGGAATGGGTCCGGGACCCGCCACACCCACTGCCCCCCCCCCCCATTACCCCCATGTTAAGGTAATGAGTCTCCATGCGGAGGAATAACCAACCCGTGTGTAAGAATTTGCAGCGTTTTTGATCTGGACACCTTGAAACGTCCAGAAAAAAAAAAATTTGGGCCGAATCGGAGATTGACATTTTTCATGAAAACATAGGTTGATTACTCAAGGAATAACCAACCAAAACACGTCTGACATACTCACCTTGATGGAAATCTGGCCAAGCGTGAAAGTGCGGGAATGCAGGTCCTCGACGGTTGTCCTGTATTTGTCCGTGTACGTGTTGTACAGGAATTTGTTAACGATGGACGATTTGCCGACCTTTGGACCGCCGAGAACCACCAGCCTCGTCCTTTCACCCTCGCACGTCATCCCTGCTCCATCTTCTTCACTTCCCCGCCGTTTTCTGCAACGATACGAAAACAAGTGTGGCGTCAAAATCGTGTTGAAAATTTAAAGGGAGTTCACCAGAGTTACATTATCATTAGTCCTTTACTTCATTTCTGTCAATAATGTTCCTTGCCCCTCAAATTTCGGTATCTATTCATCTTATGTATAATTGTAATTTGTTGGTATAACTTTGCTGTAATAATTTTTTTATCAACATCTTTATAACATTTTCTGTCATCATTTCTATATCTGTATCAAAAATATACAAACAAAAAAACTCTGTAAACAAATAAAATACAACTGGTTAGGGCAGCTGGGGGACGCTCTGCGTGCTTCCGATATGGAGTTTCCTTCAGCTAAGGGGCTAATGGAGATTGACCTGCTGAATGCTGATTTGGAACTGGCAACATCTTCTCGGGCTTGCCCTGAATATGGTCCAACTGCACTTCAGGAAGGTCCTCTTCAGCCACAGGGTTATCTGCTCCAGGACTGGCCAACATCCATCACACGTCCCTTGGCCCGGCTCCGGGTGCTGAGCTCCCAGGATACTGGCGGCGGGTGTCAAGGTGAGCTTTGTGCCAGCAGTGTGTCCCATCTGTAACTGGGGCGTGGACGACTCAGCGCTTCATTTCATCCTTCAGTGCCCCATGCTGTCAAACCCACGTCTGAAGTTTCTCCTCCCTGTCCTGGAGCTGCCTCTCTCCTTTGAGGAACAGCTCAAAAGAATATTGAGAACAAGTGACTGGAACATTGCGAATCGTCTGTAATTACCAGCGTTTAATATGAGTCACTGTGACATGTGTCGAAAAGGTCTATTAATTGCAATGGATTTATATCTTTAGTGCAATAAAGGTTATTATTATTATTATTATTATATCTGTACCATTGTAATTTTTGAACAATTTTCAATGTTTTACTTTATTATTCTATCTTCAAGTTGGTCACATGTACTTCGTTTCTGCCCTTCTTCGTTGCCCTTGCCTGTACATTCTTCTTGTAAACAATCCAGCAGCATTTACATTGTATCACCATTCTAAGGATCCCAATTGGGAACACAAGTTGCAATGCTTAAAAAAACATCAGCCTACAGAAAATGCGTACCTATGACGACTAAAGAATACCGTAGGCTACAGACATTTTGGACAGCCACCAGGATTGCTGAGATTCGGGAGGAAGTTTTTATTATTGAGTGAACCTTCTGTTTGGTTGTATTCTGTGGTCGGGGAGATCTTGAGGAGGGGGGTTGTCTGATGATTCTTGTGAGAGACTCCTGTCGGGTGCACATCTTGGTGATTTTGGCCCGAGTTTCTTTACCAGGTGAGAGAATGTGATATCAAATTGCGGTACTATAGTACGTTTTTGATTACACATCCTCATTTCTTTGCCTGTGAATACCTACACTCTTTCTCTCGGACTAGTTTCACACGAACAGACCGTGCAAGTACTGGTACTACCCCATAACAATTTGTGGGTGTCTCCCCAAGACTCCAGCTTCATTGGTGGCATACTTCGGCATTGAGCATTTTTTTTTTACAAATTTTCTAAGTTCTAGTTGGTCCTCTAAACTTTT
Source organism: Cyrtorhinus lividipennis (assembly GCA_019603395.1). Classification (NCBI taxonomy): domain Eukaryota; kingdom Metazoa; phylum Arthropoda; class Insecta; order Hemiptera; family Miridae; genus Cyrtorhinus; species Cyrtorhinus lividipennis. The sequence continues at coordinate 5,813,889 of CM034008.1, forward strand.
CAACCCAATCGGACCAAATTTGGGCGGGGTAGGGGTCAAAATGTGTACTTTGAAAAAAGGATTATCGAGGTTTTTGGCAATCTAGGAGTGAGGGGTATCATTTTCCACTAAATTTTGGAAGCTGTATCCATTTAAATGGGTCCCAGGGTCCCACAATTAGCACTCACCATAAGAAGTTATGGGTAAAAATGGGCATCCATCTAACCATTTTGTAAAAGTGTTATCATGATTTCTGGTACCTAGGCGTGTGGGGTATCATTTTCCACGAAATTGTGTACCCTGAATCGATTGGAATTGGTTCGGGACCCACCACACCAACTGTTTCCCCCATTTCCCCCATGTTGAAGAAATGAGTCTCCATGAGCCTGGTCCGAGGATGAACCAACCCGTGTGTAAGAATTTGCAGCGTTTTTGGTGCAGTAGCTGCTCATTTAGAGTTTACCCTTGGTATCAGAGTTACATTCTAATCTTACCCAAGTTGAAAGTGAGCTCAATTATTATTGCAAGTTTTCTTCCAAACCTAATTTACTTTTAGCTAACTACCGGGTACTTTAATTTATATCAGTGCAAGAGAAAAAGCCTACATTTGAATCGCAAAACTCTTGAAGAATTTATGATTTTTGAGCAATGTGTACGAACGTGTGAGATTTCAAGTGAGGTAGAAATGTGGATATATTATTTTCTCTTCGTTTATTGGCAGGTTACTCTTATAAGTTGAACTTACAACAACTCTTCGGTCCATAATTCATAATCCCCGGCCACGAAGAAGAAAGACGAAGATGGAAAAGTTGGTGAACTGTAGACCGTTTTCGAACTAGACATCTCTGAAGGATACTCGAACACAAAATATATTCTACCGACTGTTTCACAATTGTGGTACGAAGGTCGAGGCTGGTGGAAGTTCAGGGCTCACATGTTTCACGGATCTTATCTTCTCCTCACACTCTCACCGTTCCATACAAGAACTCAACCGTACGAGGTGAATTTACTCACCTTTGAGAGATGAACAATAAAATGTTTCTCGCCAAATGGGATGGAACGGCCCATAAATGAATTAGGTTTGATAGTTATAGTACATAATTGTTTCAGGGGTAGAAAGGGTACCTACGATGATGTTAATAATTGATTTAACGCAACGAATAACCGTACTTAGCACGATACGGCCGAACTTAGTAATGCCGCATGCGCAGTTGAGATAAGGCTAAGGAGATAAGTTTGGCCATATCTCTTAGGAACTCTCTAATACATAAATGTCAGTACTTGAAAATTAGATGCCCCCATGAGGAAACCTGTCTGTTGTAACCCCATTGCAACCCCATCTCTTTTCAATATATATATTGAACGGATGTATGTAGGATATATCGATTGTTTTCACCGCATTCTACCGCCTTAACGTGCACGTTAGATTTGTGTTGTAATATTTTTATACTTTTTATTTTATTTATCTCCTTTTTTCTTTACTTTTTTTCGTTCGTTTTCAAATATGTGGAATTTGAAGACCTTACTCAGAAGATTGTGGACAAGAAATCGGCTGTTCTTCGAGAGAAAGGGATTATTCCGGGATACAGATCCCATCTTATCAATAATGAAAGACATGAAGAATTTTCAGGAGGAAGTATTTTCTATAAATTGATATATAGTGCCTATATATGTTAATTTTGTAAATAAATACAAGTTTTTCTGTTGTTGTTATTAAATTTCCATTACTACCCTATTGTTAGGGTTCGATACATCCTACATCCGTTCGATATATTTAAAAGAGAAGAGGTTACAATAGAGGCAGACAGGTTTGCCTTAGGGGCGGCGTCTAATTGACAAGTACCTACATGTCACCAACAAACTATTGGTTACCCGTTGAACTGAAACATTACTCAGTATCACTTGTTTCTGCATTATCGGATTTCTCCGACAGAACTTGGTCAAAACAGGTCGCCTATTTCCCAGTTCCTAGATCTCAGGACTTTTGTGTGGTTGACAGGATCAAAGAATAACAATTTATTGTTTATGAACGATTCTGCACAAGTAGGACATTAATACGGTAGTTCTGAATGATGATTGTTTTCTGCCGTTGTTTGGATCTCGGTGGAGGCAGCCTGTATGGACGTTGTTGTAAATGAACAAATAAAATATTCTTGGACACACGTCATTAACAGCCCCCAGTCCTCTGATGAAGGTTGTTGGGGGACTAACTTTTAGCAGGGAATGATTCTCATTGGAGATTGTGTCCCAAAGAGGGTGTACCTGCGGGATGTGAATGCTGGGCACTCAAAGATTATGATAGCAGCAGTTTCGTCTGCTTCCTCACAGACCCTGCATAGGGTTGTTGATTGAGTCACCATCATATCATGCGATATAGATGAAAGCGCAGAGAAGCGAAGCCGGTTAGTAGGCCAACTATCAAAATGTGTACTTCGAAAAATGGATTTTTGAGATTTTTTGCAATCTAGGCGTGTATGGTATCATTTTCCACTAAATTTAGGACCCTGTATCGATAAGAATGGGTCCAGGACCCGCCACACTTACTGTTTCCCCCATTTTCCCCATGTTGAAGAAATGAGTGTACGGAGAGGAATAACCAACCCGCGTGTAAGAATTTGCAGCGTTTTTTCTTGGTTCTGATCATCTGAGTGAAGAGTAGAGAAATAATGTCGTTTGTTGATAGGCTCAAATGGACCCTATTATTTAAATTGTACAATTTCTTGATGGCTTACCTCAGAAGAAGGAAGGTTTTGGAGGACTCGATGATAGACGTAAAGCCTTTGACTTAAGATAATATTGGACAATAAGTTGTACCAGAATGCAATGTCGTATTGTACAGTTTTTCAGAAGTAATCATTAGTAGATTGAAGTTAAGGTTTGTGAATTCAATTTGGGATAGATAAAATTCAATTTTCTGGTGTCGTATGAACATTGAGGATCACCATATTATTTCAACGTTTAATTATATGTCAACTCGGACTTTCTCTGTTAAAAATCAAAGCCTCGATTGTTAATTTTTCCTGAGAACCAATTATAAACGTTGCAATCTCATGAAAAGCCGAATCATTTCGTGAGTTGTTACATAATCTTAACGAATAACCTATTCGCTCTCATTAGAAATCATTGTCAGAACAAAGCACAGAACGTGAAAAACAAAATATAAATTGTCGACAAAAGAATATTTCATATTTTTATTTAACTCCACCTTTGCCCCCGACGATGTGAATCACATTGACTAAGGGATTCATAAAGGCGGAATTAAACTGGTAAAAAACGAACGAATGAATGAAAAAATGAGCCTTTGAGTCCTTGTTACGAGAAGAGTTGATTAATCAATATTGTGGTAACGACACGCTTCAAAAGCTTTTACGTAACTAGGAATCTGTTATAAAACACGGAGATGAAATTAATCAGCGAGTTTCAAAGAGAATATCCCAAATTCAACGGGAAATAAATCGGATTTTTCTAATGGTTTCACAGTTATCATTCAGAATTAAACACCTTTGTGTTCCCGCGGGAAAGTTTGTTGCTCGCGAAAGATTTGGTGTGTAATGGCCTCGGAGAGAGAGGGGGAAAGAAAAGAAAAACAACAAATTCATTCACTCGGGTTGGTTATTCCTCGGACCAGGTGCATAGAGACTCATTTCAATCGATTAAGCGTCCACAATTTAGTGGAAAATAATACCCCACACGCTTGGGTACCAGATATCTCGAAAACACATATTCAAAACAAGTAGAAAGATGGGTAGAAATGGGTAATATATACCCAATTTGATCCATGGCCTCTTCCAGTGGGTGCCAATCGTCCCGGGACCCGTCTCATTGGGTTCAGCGTCCAAAATTTCGACGAAAACTATACCCCACACGTCTAGAACGACGAAAATATCGAGAATCCATATTTCGAAATCCACATTTTGACCAGAGACTTCTTTTCAGCTCTAGTAGGTCAGGAAACGTTTCATGCCGATCGGACCAAATTTTGGGAGGGTGTGGGTAATAATTTGTTTTTTGAAACTCGATTTACAAGACTAAGGAGACTAGGTTTGGGGGTATCATTTTCCACTAAATTTTGGACACTTAAATCCATTGAGATGGGTCTCGGACCGATTGGTGCTTCCTGGTGGTGGGTATGGGTCAAAATGGGTATTTCTACTTGTTTCCAAAGAGGGTTTTCGAGAATTTGGGTACTTGGGCGTTAGGGATATCCATTGCCACTAAGTTTTGGACGCTGAATCGATTGGAATGAGTCTGCACCCTCCACACTCACTTTTCCCTCCAAGGAATAATAAATCATTGTGGAATATGTTGCAGCGTTTTTGATATTTTTCGGGAAAAAAATTAGGATAAATTTATTGAGACTTTCGACGTTTGCCCAATTCGGTGGTGGGGTGGGGGTTAATACGAACACTTTCCCTCATAAGTAACGATCCATCTAGAATAATGAATAATTGGTTGAAGTTAAACTGATCAATTAGCCTAACGGGAGTTCCTATCACATCAGTTAGTTCTTATTCGCCGTAGAAACTCTGTACGAATTCCACTCCGCTGCTAATTATTCCAACACACTTCATCCGACGGTTCAAAGCCTTCAATCAAATCTATTCTGTCCACATACGACTGAAGGCAATACCAAACATGCTGTAGTGTAGTCGGCAAACGATGGAGAATTTGCATTCTGCGTATAACGAGGCCGATAGAAGCTCGTGAAAATCATCGAGCGTGATTTCCTCCCAAATCACATAGTATCGTAGGGATTTGCGATCGTGTTATTGCTTCATTTAAACATTAAGCCATAAACACGATTGCTTTTACTGTCGGTTTTGGCTGAAAATGCCTGTTGACGCGAGGGCTGAAGTGGAATGACATTTGACAAAATGCACCAAGTCTTATAATTCCCACTAATAACCGTATTGACCTAATGTGAATACTTCGCTAGTTTCTCTGGGGAGAAGAAGAGAAATCCCACTGTGGACATTGACGATACAACGAGAGTTGTATTGTATTCAAGTTCTAACAATAGACACGACTGACAAGACCCATTTCGGTCCAACTTTGTGAACATAAAGGGTCATCTGAAAAGATTTGGGACGAAACTGGAGTCATTCGAATTCCAGGTACGAAATTTAGGTTGAAAATAGACATTTGTGCGCGACCCGAAAACATTCTGGTTCAAAACCAGCTCCTAAAGACCTGTCAATTTAAATTACTCGTACCACATGAAATCGTTTAAAACAGACATATTTCGAAAATAAACCATGGTGAATTGTGTCCATTTGGGTTAAACTGAAGCGTTTAGGTTTCAACAGGAAAATCTGAACCAGAACTATCAAAAACTTTTTTGAAAAATGGATTTTCGCGATTTTGGGATATCTAGGCGAGTGGGGTATCGTTGTCCACTAAATTTTGGACGCTGAATTCAATGGTACGGTTCCCGGAACAATTGGCACCTACTGGAAGAAGTTATGGGTCAAATTGAGTATCTATTACCCATAAATTTGAATATGTGTTTTCGAGATTTCTGGCACTTAGGCGTATGGGGTGTCATTTTCTACTATATTTTGGACAGTGAATCTAGTAAAATGGATCCGGAAACGATTGGCATACACCGGAAGAGGTTATGAACGCTGAATCGATTTAAATTAGTCTCCATGAGCCTGGCCCGATAACCAACCCTCGTGATAGAATATGCAGCGTTTTTTGGAGGAATCTCCGTACATGTTACTGAAAAAACACTGCAAATTCTTTCATACGGGTTCTTTATTTCTCGGATCAGACTCTCATTTCTTCAACATGGGGATACAGTGGGTGTGGCGGGTCTCGGACCCATTCCAATTGATTCAGGATCCAAAATTTAGTGGAAAATGATACCCCACACGGCTAGTCACCAGAAATATCGAAAACACATATTCTAAATTAGTAGATACATACCCATTTAGACCCATAACTTCTTCCGGTGGGTGCCAACCGTTCTGGGACCCATTTCATTGGATTCATCGTTCAAACTTTAGTAAAAAATTATACCCCACACGCCTAGGTACCAGAAATTCCGAAAACACATATTCGAAAATGGGCAATAGATACCCAATTTGACTCATAACTTCTTCCAGTTGATCCCAGTCGTTCCGGGACCCGTATCATCAGAATCAGCGTCCAAAAGTTAGAGGAAAAATATATCCCACTCGCCTAGATCGCCAAAAATCTCGAAAAAACATTTCCAAAAAAATACATTTTGACCCCCCTCCACACCAAATTTAGTTCAATCGGGCGAATAGTTTCGAGGGCCAACTCGAGCCGGAAACGAGTCCCTGACCCGAGTTTCAGATTTAAAAAATGTCTACTATTTAACTCGACGTGGACGGCGTGCTGCCATTTGCTTATTTTGATTTGGACAGCTTGATACGTCCAGAAAAAAATGTTGGGCCGAATCGAAGAGATTGACTTTTTGCGTGAAAGCAAGGTTGATTATTCAAGGAATAACCAACCAAAATGTGCAAAACTCGCTCAGAATTAACATTTACGACGTCTTTCCGAGGGAATTCCGCAAGGTCGTGGATACTGTAGGCGAAATACCTAGAAGTTTTTGTCACGGATTTTACATAACACGTTTCACCCCCATTTTCCTCGAAGCACGCTCGTTCCTGTAATCCGCTCGTGTGGTTTATATTCCGTTCCGATGTGGGAATTTCATCTGTCGTTTTCTCTTCGCGAGCTTGTAACTGAACCGCTCGTGGCGGTTTTCTCGTTTTAATGGCGACCACGAGGGTGTAATGATGTCTCGGCGAACGAGGCTGTTGGAAGTAGACCAAATGCACGGGAGACTCAGCCATTTGGTGGGGAATCGTGGTCGCGGCATTCTATTGTGAAACCATTGATTATTCTCAAAATTAAAACGCCTCTGTTTTATTCCAGTTCTCGTTCTTGCATTCTCCGTTTTGTATTGTACTACAGGCAGGTCTCCTCCATCGGTTCTACATTCTTTTGAAGACATGAATTACAATGAGATCATCTAATTGTCCGATTCAAACCCCAAATGCGCCAAATAACAACTAAATTTTCCTGATCGGAATCGGACGATTCGATGTGAGCCCCGGTAAGCCTATTACGTACCTGAATGTCTCACTAATAGACTTGAATTCTCGGATCGTGACCTGGAAATCTCCAAGTTTGAACCCACAAGTCTCCAAATTGACCTTCATTTTCATGTTTTTGACCGAAATGTGTCCGAACGCTAGTCCCAACGAAACTAAATTCCCAGTACATGTATCCCGGAAACACACTCACGTCTTCCGTATCTGATGACACCCACTCACCTTCCTCAATGTCCGGGTCCATTGCGAGGGGAAATTAAAATAACTGAACACTAAATGAACACTGGACTACTATTAAGGATTTAATAACGTGAATGTATGTACAGGGACGGGTCAAATTAACTTAATTACGAACAATAACAAATTACACTACAACTGAGACTACAGACACGAGTGAACTGAGTCGGATCAAGAACGTGGACAATTTCAAATACTCCCACTGTGGGAAGAGCCTCGCCAACGGTGACAGATATGTTAGCCGGTCACTCGCCAACAACAAACTGAAACTCCCGTTTGGGAAAACTTCAAGGGTGCGTCTTTCTGCATCGAGGTAGCGCTAGCGTGCTCAATTCCGGGGGTGCATTGATGTTCCAGTCCTTATTCCTGAGATGTATATCCTCAAGGTACCGTAATGCTTCCTTCCTATGTAATCAAGCCAGAGGTCAAAATCTCCAATTGGTCCCAAAAGTTGACAATTTACGGTTCAAGACCCTTGGAGCAAGAGAATGGGGAAAACAGTGGAAGTGGAGTGCCCCGAAAATATCGATTTGTGCGCTACCTGAAAACATTCTGGTTCAAAACCAGCCCCTAAAGGCCTGACAATTTAAATTACAACCACAGGAAATCGTTAGAACAGACATATCTTGGAAATAAAACATGGTGAAGAATATCCATTTGGGTTATATTGAAACGTTTAGGTATCAAATGGAAAGTCTGAACTAAAACTAACATTTTGGTTGAAACGAAAAGTACTCAGGTTCAAAAACAGTCATATTGTGGCTCTATTCTGGAAAATATCTCTACAAAGGGCTCTACAAAGAGAGAGGGAGAGTAGGGGGGTTAAGGGTTTAAATACACACAGTGAAAACAGTGAGTGTTGAGTGTCCCTGTCATCTCCCCAGAATCGAAGAGACTGACTTTTAACATGAAAGGTTGATTGTTCAAGGAATAACCAACCAAAACACGTTTTCACCCCTACCCTCGATGAGATCTATCCGGATAATAAACCGGAATAATTTTCAGTATTTTTGTCAATAAAACATTTTAAATTAATCTAGCCACAGTTGAGAGTGGACAGGACGCTAGGCGGATGGACTCAACTTCACTCGAATGAATTCATTTCAAAACGTTCAACGAGTTGGAAACGTGGCGCCGACGTGACAGACGACGGTAATAATCGTTTACCGCGACGGAAGAGAAAAAGCGTTTTGAGCGGTTGTCAAACTACTTTGCCGGCGTCGAGGATCCGACTCGCGGAAGTGTTTCTACCGCGGGTTGAGTCGAGGAAACTTCGATATTGTTCCTCTCGACAAGAGCGAGAGATGATACGATAAAATCGATCCGGTCTCCTATTATTATTTCCTCGCTCTGCCGGTGCACAATCGAGTCTCCTAGGGCGGCCAAAACTGGAGAACGCTCGGCGGTTTCAATATAAAATATGGACGGTGAGATAGCGGCGAAACAAGGCTCATTCGAGCGCCCGTGTTCCGGAAATGACGCCTAGTCAAGTAGTAAATTGAGTTTCTCCTAAAAGTGGCGGTTCTGGGTTATTCTGGATGCGTTCTAGTTCATGTTCGGTGATGCTGACGTATTAATGATTGAGTACGCCAACCGAGCATTGTTCAAGAACACCATTTGCAAATAACTGCGTGCAAGGTGCTTCCGAGGAGTACACAGGAGCCCCTCATACCTTTGAAAGCGTTCTCGAGCATTCCCAAACAACGCTTGGTTGGTGAATAGTGGCCCGAGCCAAGCATAGTTCGCAAACACTATTTGCTAACAATTGCATGCAACGAGCTCCAGCATCCATAATACACAGTTTGGACGCTCACGGAAGAATAAACAAAACAAATTTTTGTTGAATGTTCATATTTTGTTGCAACGTAACATACAATAATAAATAACTGACTTATTTTGAACAGGAACCTCAATTTTGTGTTTTCATAAAAAATTTCTAAAAATCTGGAAAACATCCAAGATATTTGAATTTCGGCAAGAGACCCTTTTCCGGCTCTAGTTGGTTCTCGAAACTTTTCAACCCGATCGGACCAAATTTAAAGGAGGTAGGGGTCAAAATGTGTTTTTTGAAAAATGGATTCTCGTATAATATTTGATACCCGGTTTAGCGAGCACGACAAGTAGTGAAGATGGTGAACTCTGTGAAGAGTGGTACATGAATTTTCATTGTTTTCGCTCATTTCACGTGAAAAAAAAAAAAATAATAATAATAATCATTTCAGCGCGTGTTTGCACTCTAATATTCTGTGCAATTTTTTTTAATGGAGAAAAAAAAGAATTTTTTTTTTTTACATGTTTTATTGCACCAATTAGATAACTTATAAGCAACATTTCTGTGATAGACTAATACTAACAACTGCTTTCAGAATAAGATACTTAACTTTATTCTTAACAAGTCTGTTGAATTGCTTGGAGCACTCACACTAACTGAACCAGTTCATGCGGTTTTGTTCTTTTCAGTCTTCTGAGTAGGTCATTGGTGTCAAGAAGGCGGACAACATCTTCATTTACATGACCTTGGAGCCTCACAAGGTGATTGATGGCTTGATTTCGTATTACTTCATCGACAGATTCGATCTGTAGCTCGTAATGCAATCTGTCATTCCGGAAATATCTGTATGCGTCAACGCAGCAGCGCAAGACATTATTCTGGAACCTTTGAATAATGTTGCGATTGCTTTGGGCTCAAAAAAAGAGGTTTGCAAAAAAAAAAAAAAAAATCTTTTTACGCGAAATAAACGAATTTTTGCCATCAATTCACCAAAATTGAGTCGAATTAGGAAATTTGGATAGCATCTAGTGGATTGGCGTTAACAAACAATGAAAATTCATGTGCCACACTAGAGTTTCATCATCCACTACTTATTTGAATATTTTGAGATTGCGCAACTTTGTGTGCTTGCAATAGAAAAAAGCTGCAAATTCTTCCGCGGCCCAGCAGCAAAAAGACTCATTCTAATCGATTCAGCGTCCAAAATTTATTGAAAATGATACCCCACACGCCTAGGTCGTTAAAAATGTCAAAAATCCATTTTTTGGAAACACATTTTGACCCCTACCCCTAATTAGCTCAGGTCGGGCTGATAAGTTTTGAGAAAATTTTCTTCTTTTGTTTATTACTAACAACTCAAGGGACTCCCTGTACAGTAGTTTATAAATTTTTAACCTAATAATGTGGAATTTGGCTCACTGAAGAGACCTGAGAAAAGTGAAAACGTTGAATTTAATTCTTAGGAAAAGTTGTAATGGTGGTGAGATTGGGGGGGGGGGGTGCGTTGCGTGAGCTGACAGGTCATTTCTCACTCTTTACGATCGGGGGTTGACGTCTAATGGGAAAAACGAGATGACAGCCACCGTTTTGTATTCGCCTATGGAAGCCGAGTGAGCCGTGTTCAACACGTCGTCGTGTACCGCTTTTATTCGGCAAAAGTGGTTGTTCCAGTCGTATTTTCCATTTCCTCTTGAGAACACGCAAACGATCTGTCTCCGTTTCGCGAGCGGGAAAATTCTAATAACGGTCGGATCCTGCGACAAATAAAGAAAAGGAAGAAGTAATTTTGAGATGAATAAAGAGCCAAGTGAGGTGTCAGGTGCCATTTGCAATGGCTTTTGTGAACCAAAATCCCACTTTTTAATTTGAACGTGAGCACAACGGTGAATTTGAATCGGTTGCGTCAGTAGGGAGTTTTACCACCTCAATGGAATTGTGTTTGAGACGAACATCGACGGAGGCTCTTACCATTTGGTTGGTTATTCCTTGAATAATCAACCTATGTTTTCACGCAGAAAGTCAATCTCTCCGATTCGGCCCAAAATTTCTTTTCTGGACCATTAAAGGTATCTAGATCATTATTAGCAAATGTCCGTCCGCCGTCCACGCCGACTTTGGTAGTACAAAATATTCTAAAAATCTGGGGTAGGGGTCAAAATGTGTAATTCCCAAAATGGATTTTTGAGATATTTTGTAATCTAGGCGTGTGGGGTATGATTTTCCACTAAATTTTGGATGGTGAATCCAATGAAATGGGTCCCGGGACGATTGATGCTCTCTGGATGAGGCTATGGGTCAAAATGGATGCCAATTTACCCATATCGATGAATCTGAATCGATTGGAATGGGTCCCAGACCCACCACACCCACTATTTCCCCCATTCCCCATGTTGAAGAAATGAGTCTCCATGCGCCTGGTCCGAGGAATAACCAACTTGTAACCAGTACTGACATGGATAGTGTCAAATTAATATTGATATTGATACTATCTCATGTAAAGAGACCATGGTAGACTCAGAAAATTCTAGGAATAATTAAACCAAAAGGGAGTAGGTTGGTCTCATTCGATACCAGTTGAATCCCGTCAGTAATGAATCAAAAGTATCGATACCTACTCATATTAGTAGCATCGGAACGTCCTTATGAACAGTTGGTCTTTAGAGGTGTTTTAGTGGCGTTCCAGAATGAATATAGTCGGTGCTGATCGCTGTTCAGCTCGCCTAGTTACTCCTTGGGTGGTTTCCTCATTGTTTTATTGCTCCATTATCCCATGTTTTTCCGCAGCATCGTACCATTCAGCTTTTTTCACTGGATTTCTGCGTACAGCCGTCATTTTAGTGGAAATTTAAATTTCGGCAAGTGCCGGTAGCTTCCAGTATTCTGCGAAGGCGACCCTACTTTGAAAACTCTTGTTATCTTCTCGAGGCGGTTTCATGTTCAATCTTCTCTAACAACCCTAATTTGTCGCATTGTTTCCCCTCGAGGCGAACTCTCTCGAATGAAAGCGAACCTTACGGAGCTCTCTTTATCTACGGACAAACAAACGCTTTATCCGTACAATTAGTTCACATATAATTGCAACTAACTAGAACAAAACTTCGTCAACGCAGTCAGCTCCGTGGAAGGCTGGAACTAACGAGAAGTTCTTTTGTTGTCAGCTTTCCTCCTAATCCTGAAGACCCCCTGTTCGTCGGGAGTTTCCACTTCCTTCGGAACGAGGCGAGACGAGGGGGTTTCAACCATTCACAATGACATTTACTCCTCGTTTGTCGAGAACAATGAAATATTAAACCGTTTTAACGGACAACGGTTAACAGAAGAGGTCTAATCCAACCATCTGGCGCTCACCGTTGTCGTCAAAAGCTCGAAACTCTGATGTATATGACGTCACCGGATGACAACAATGTCGACAGTTGGAAAATGATGTCAAGCAAAGGCCCCATTAGAATGAACAGAATTGCGGCAACTCCCTTTGCTACATCTAATCAATGAAAGGACAGTGGCTACTAAGTAGGTATACTCTTCGACATTCTTCACATAAACATGCTATTTATGATTTGTTGAATAAGTACGTTCCCGTTGTTCAAATCAGTCTTCAGAAAACAATTTCTACAGTGCTTCACAGTCCAGGACCTGTTGGCGGGTTGAATTTGAACCTGAACCACCCTTGTAACGCCTCCTCTCATAGGTCGGTCATTTTGCGCCATCAGCCAAGCAGGAGGCATCTTACATTATATCAACGTCAACTCCTTAGTATACTTTTTACAGTCTCTCGCTCATGTGTTGTGCTCCTAATTTATGATGAAAAAACCCTATAACAAAAGCAAATCTGCGGTTTTAATTCAAAACTCCCACAGGAACACCCCAATAATACGTTTCATGAAACGTCTACATCAAAAAAGGTATAATGTCCATTTGCTGTCCGCTGACAAGTCCTTCACGCACGGCATCTTCTCTGGACGTATTGATGCCCTATCCTTGCTTGCCCAGTTTGGCCTGCGGGTGCCTCGATTTGGCCTCCGCTCCTGCGATCAGTTTGATCATTTTTGCCAACCAACTTAATGCTCGATATAGACCTACCCTTGATCCTGCTCTTTGGTCTCGTCTCACTGAAATCTTGTCATTGGTGTTCCCCTTTGCAATGTTGAACTTTCATCACTTTACATTCAGTCATCTCATGGTCTGCGTGCGAATTTTTCTTTCTTTTCTGTAATTGGGCTCATCCCGTTCATATATAATACAGAAATAAATAAACCTATTTATTCAGTAGACCGAAATTTCACAAAAAACTGAACACTCATTCGTGTTCAGCTCTCTATTTGCTGCATAAACGATTTATCATTTCGAACTAATATTATGTAACCATCTTGTTAAGAACATGGTCTCTGAGGTCACAAGCACGGTTCTCATCTCAATTGATTTGGCAAATACGAAGTTAATCGAAAAACGATACTCTCTCTCGTGTTGAGTTTTATTACATTTTGGGAGAATACAGTTTTCGTGTATCACCGTTCACGAAAACAATATCAGAGTTTCATTGGTCGAAATGGGCCGAGTGAGTGTTTTCACATCCTTCCCTGGAAATCAGCTACCTACAGCTAGAATATTTTTCGTATCAACATCCAGATAGAAAAATTGAAGAAACAAAAAAAGTGGTTGGGTAAATAAACGCAAATAATTGCGCGGTTGTTGTGTACGTAGGAGAACTTTCCGTTTTTTTCTTTACGAGGCAAAATAACGTGCTTCTCCTTTCTTCACACTCAACCTTGAGCCGTTCCATTTGCCTTCGCACTTTGAATATCCCCCTCACCCCCACCACCATCCACTCAAGTTGCAAACGGCTTTCGAAGGCTTTCACAAAAAAATCGAGGTTCCCACTTTCACAGCGAGGAATTGAATCTTAAGTAAACACGGGCCAGGCAACACCTGAGGCTCAAAAGTCGTGGGTCTCGTTGACTGTAAAAAAGCGGAGGATGACTCTAAAATTGGCGTAATGGTTTCCAGCTTAAAACGTAACGTTGCTATAAAAAAAAAAAAAAAAAAAAAAAAACCTTCTTTTACCCCTCTTTTGTATAGCCCCAACACATTTTGAAATTCAAGTGGCCAGTTGAAAGAGGATCAAGTCAGTTCATGCGTTTATATCACCGTTATTGTAGTTATGATTTATTATGTTAGCTCTATAGTATATTTATCATTTCAAAACAAATGCAAACATAAATAAAGCTCAATTTATATGCTGTACACCTAAATTTACCATGGATTCCACAGTGAAGGTTGTTAGAGAATGGACGAAAAGGGATGAGCAAAAATGGAAAGTAAGAAATTGACAGCCATTTTACAAAATAACGCTAGGTAATTGTTATTGATCAATTAATAATAAAAAATTATACAGTGGTCTTCTAATGAAAAAAAAAAAAAATCACTCTTGTCCAAAGATCCGTCAGAGCCTCCAGTAAAACTTATGATGAGCTCGTCAGAACAATTATCGTATGAGAAGTCCCCTGAGGAACTGGTGGATCCATACCCTCAAAATTTAACAACAGAAATTTATGAAAATCTCTTCAAACACCGAAACACAGGTAGGTACAGGATATAAAAACGACAGTTAACAATCAAAACTCAACACACGCGTAGGAAAATCTCGTTGCTCAATAGTGAGCAAATGGCAAACCAGTGTTGCCAAAGCAACAACGAAAATTTCCCCCTTTTCCTATGCGCTGGGCTGTAACGTGCCTCTTCTCCGCCAGGCAGCGACTCCTATGTATTGTAATGATTTATGTTCTTTGTAAACAATTTATTACAATTGTTTACTCAAATACACTGTCCTTATTCACGCTCTTACACAATCACAAGGCACAATACACAGTTGTAACGCTTGTTGCACTAATTTATAAGGGGCACAGCAAAGCGTCTATATTTGGACTCTGAACTGAACTCTGCAGCGTTCCTTGGTCCCTTTTTATACTCGCTCCCTTGGCCAAGAACCTTCTCGAGTCTTCCCTGGTTCTGGGAACATGAGGGGTCTCGCGCAAATGGGAAGGTTCCAGCCAATGTTCGAGAGTGACGTTGACCTTGTAATGCTGGTCGCCCAGGAGACTGGTGCAGGTGTAATCTCGCAACAGTATTCTTTTCATTACCGACAAGCTATAGTAGCCTACAGAAATGTCTGTCCGAGTAGACCATAAGCTGCAAGGTTTTCATCAAAGATTGGGAAGAGTGGCTGGTTCGGGACCAACCAGATTAAACATAATAAATCATAAACGAGATGAAACGTAAGTCGTAGAGGAGATTTCTCCAAGGAAATAAATCCCACGGATCTCACAGAAACAGAAGGTTTGATTGAAGTCTCCACCGGAATTACCCTCCTGAGAGGATGGGGATGTCCCAAGCACAACAGAACCCGACGTATTTTCTTAGGTTGGTTATTTGAATACTGAATAATCTAGTGTTGACATTCGCTCAACCAACCCAACACTCCCCCCCATTCACAGGACGCAGCAACGTGAATAGACAATTAGTTCAACAGTGCATTTTGTCGGCGTTCGCAAAGATGAAGTGTGTGTGCCAAAATATTAGCGTCCGGTAAGTGTAATAGGTAGTATAAGTCGAATAAATAATTGTAAATTTTAGGGACATTTTGGGATACATTCATGGCCCGGTACATTGAGATAATGAAATCCTTCACTTAAGTGTAAACAGTTTCACACAGACACTTGCACTTTTGGTTGATTATTCCTTGAATAAAAAACAAATGTTTTCATGCAAAAAGTCAATCTCTCCGATTCGGTCCAGGATTTTTTCTGGACATTCCAAGGTCAGATCAAAATTGGAAACTTTTCAGCCCGATCGGGCCAAATTCGGAAGGGAAGTGGTAGGAGTCAAAATGTGTATCAAATTGAATTTTCGAGATTTTTGGCGATCAAGGCGTATGGGGTTTCGTTTTCGACTACATTTTTGACTAGATTTTGAATCGAATGAAATGGGTCCCGGAACGATTGGAGCCCACTGGATGAGGTTGTGGGTCAAAATGGGCATCCATCTACCTTTTTTGAAAGTGGGTTTTTGAGATTTCTGGTACCTAGGCGTGTGGGGTATCATTTTCCACTAATTTTTGAACGCTGAATCGATTCTTATGAGTCCCCATGCTGCTTGTCCGAGGAATAACCAACCCCTGTGAATGAATTTGTGTTTTCACGGCTCTCGAGAAGCAAATTATTTTGTATAACACATTATTTCATGATCTGATAGCAATGAATGAAAGAAGCTTAGGTTAAAACATCGTGTAACGACATAAGTGCATCTGTCATTGAACCCTTGGTGGAAAAAATTACTCAATGCAGTATAGTGTTGCTTTAGCTATTTCCCTTTTTCAATCGATGCTTCTCACTCCATCCTGTCATTTCAATTTCCCCTTTAGTCTAGGCGTTCTTTTTAAAAGTGCTCAAGGGAGGGAGAAGGACGTAAACGGCGAATTCCTAACCTTTTTTCGGTTATGGCTGCTCTGAGTCTTGTGGATATACGGTAAAAGGCACTCCATACTCTATCGCATATCTCCAGCTCGTGTAGCTTATTGGAAAATTCCTCGTGTACCGACGACACTCAAAAGGCTTGGGGGGTCTTTTCTACAATAAGGCAAAAAATTGCCTGTGTTTCCTCATTCGAGAGGGTCGGTTTACATTGTTTACTAACTATCGTCTTCAATGAAAGTTCGCAGCCCAGTGGAGTGGGAATGTAGGTGCCGTTGGCCACACACTAACGTCGATTCTTCCAGAGTGTGGAGCTCGCTATACAGATGAAGAAGCCACGGTTATGTCACCTTTCAGGCTAACCCCGCACCCATTTTAATTTCAGGAATTTTCTCGCGCTAGTTGTGTACTTTTCCAAGAATTTAACGTCCAAAATGGCCATTTTCTGATCCATAATGCGCCTTAAATGGCAAAAAATAGGTACGATAATACTCGGCACAGACAATTTGGGAGCTCTATGTGCAACCACAACAGTGGCTCCTACTGCTGCTTACTGAGTACAATTTCAAATGGTTGTTTCGAAAATGGGTATTGGTTTTCCTTGAATAATCAACCTATCTAATCATGACCTCTTTGATTGGTCCCAGAATTTTTCAGTTTGCGTTTCATGATGTTTAGATGGAAAAATCGAAATGTCTGTCCGCCCTTACGCCGTCCACAGGCCACAATGTTTTTGGTAGTTTAGTATTAATCTCATGGAAGCAATAGTCAACTTATAAGGTTCTGTTAGCAGTAACTTCTCTGCATGCGAGCAGCCTAACATGTAGGCTAACCATGAAGGAAAGCTCTTCTGACCAGCCAGGCCTCTTGCTGGGCCTTTCATAGAGAAGTAGGCTTTCGAGATTTTCGGGTACCTACCTACGCGGGGTATCATTTTCCACTGAATTTTGGAGGGGAATCGATTGGAATGAGTCTGGGACACTGTTTCCCCATTATAATGCTCCAAGTAATAATAATTTACTGTGGAAGAAGTTGCAGAATATTTTGACATTTTTGTAGACCCAGACCTTTTTGTGGGTTTATGAAATTTTGGCCCCGAGTTCCAAATGGATTCAAAACTGATGAATTTGAAGAAAAAAAGTCTCAACGATTCCTCCGACATCATGACTGATTGCTCAATCGATTCAAACGAGTGAACCGACGCAGCGACGCCGTAGAGTGCTATTTCCTTCCAACCCAAAGGAACATAATTATCGAAAAGCAGACGGCTTTGATTGCATGATGGAGCCTGTCGAGAGGAATTCTGAGGATGAACCAGGTGGGAAATTTTCTCCTTGTTATCGCAAATCCATTTTTTGGGCCTCTGTCGCCGCGGGGGTGATTCTCGTTAGAGGCGACAAGGAAACCTTCAGCGAACTCGAGAGCATTGTCAGCGAAGACGTCTCAAAGTAGACGAGAATAGGGCAAAAGTCGGAATATTATTTGTTGGAACCGAGAGATGGATATATCGACGTATCTACTCGTGAGCCGATGTTTTCCATTTGACGCATTTACCCAACTTGGCTACGCAGATTTACAAATGGAAGTATTGGCGAAGTCAAGCTTTTGCTGTCTTTTTCATCAGTTTATCTTATATCATACATCAATATCTCATACAACCGCATTGACACCATAAAATTGGAAATCTCAAAGGATCGGGAATCCTCAATTGACAATTTGAGTACTGTAGATTCCGAATAGGTACTAGTGTGTTGCTCGTGGTATGGAACCAGATAACGCTGCTAATTCCACATTGGTTTAGTATTCCTTGGGACAAGAGTCTGGGGAAAACAGTGAGTGTGGAGTCTCTCAGACTGATTCCAATCGATTCAGCGTCCTACATTTACTGAAAATTGACACACTACATTCCTAGGTACCTGAAAATCATGAAACCCCACTTATCGAAATGGGTAGGTACCCATTTGTCCCCTACCCACCTTCGGTGAGTGAAAAATACGAGATAATTAGATAATTAGAAACAAATAATTAAAAGACAATGAAAACGCGGCAAATTCTTTTACAGAGGTTGGTTATTCCTCGGACCAAGAGTATGGAGAGATTCAGAGTCCAAAGTTAGTGGTTAGTGATACCCCGCATGACTAGGTACCAGAAATATTGAAAACCCACCTTCGAAATGGGTAGACAGATGCCCATTTTGACCCATAATCTTTCCCAGAGGGCACCAATCGTTCCGAGACCCATTTCATTGGATCAAGCGACCATAAATGAGTAGAAAACGATACTCCACACTGCGAAATCGCTGAAAATATCTAACATGAAGAAATTCGGAAAACAGTGGGTGTGGCGTGTCCCGAACCCATTCTGATCGATTCAGCATTCAAAATTTGGTGGAAAATGATACCCCACACGCCTGGGCACCGTAGTTAACAGAGTAAAATAACAGATCCCGTATTCCATGGTGACAGCAGTAGGGGAAAAGCATTGGGAAAATGGCTTCAGATTGTTTTGATGACGGAGCAGTGACTTCGTAATCATGTAAAGACTGTTTTATGTACCAAACTAGTCCCAGTGTCAAACGCTTTACAAGGACTCCTATTCACTGCATCTACCTCTTCATTATTCCTTCTATCAGGTGAAGAATACACATATGTGTCCACTCTGTCAGCAACACCCGTTCTCCCTGTAAATCCCTTTTCCTAACGCTGCTTCTCCTTTGGCCTTTCCAAATTTGCCTCTCCTCTGTCGTTTCGTGAGCCTCAACACAATTAGAAATGGTCGCCAGACGTAAAACTTTATTATTGGTCTCGATAATTTAGATTTGAATGAGTAATTCATGTTGCAAGTTTCCTTTCTTTGACTCTTCCTCGTCATTATACATAATCGTACCTTATGGAAACTGTCACGAGCCACAATACAACCTCAGAAGCCCCTTTTGGTTCATTTTTTGGTTGGTTATTTCTTGAATAATCAACCTATGTTTTCATGCAAATGGTCAACCTCTCCGATTCGGCTCAAAAAATTTTTTTCTGGACGTTTCATGGTGTCTAGATCAAATAATAAACCAAAAAGGTCAATGTCCGCCCGCCGTACGCCGTCCACGCCGTTTTTGGTAGTAGAAAATCTGTAATTTGGGTCAGGGGTCTGTTTCCGGCCTAGGACGGTCCTCCAAACTTTTTAGCCTGATCGAACCAAAGTTGGGTGGGGTAGGGGTCAAAATGTGTTTTTTTGAAAATTGAATTTTCTAGATTTTGGGCGATCTAGGCAAGTGGGGTATCATTTTCCACTAAATCATGGACACTGAATCGATTGGAATGGGTCTGGGACCCGCCGCACCCACCGTTTTCCCCATTTCCCCCATGTTATTAAATAAGCTTCCATGCGCCCATGTTGAAGAAATCATCTCATGCGCCTGGTTCGAGGAATAAGCAACCCCTGTGTAAGAATTTGCAGCGTTTTTCTGTTTCAAGACCATCAGCGGAGTGAATCAAAAAGATCAGCAGGCAACTATCAATAAATCAATTATGCATGCCCATGTTATGGCCAAAAAATTAAATGATTGGAAGAAATTAAAAAGAGACAAGAACAAATACAACTAAGAAGAATATCAGAAAGATAAAAAGTAGTGATTGGATGATGGAAATATTGAATAGAGATACTGACTACTCAATGAAGAAGCAAGACAGAACTACTTTGTTTGAAGGCCGAAATGGATAAAATTCGATTGTTGTGAAATTTCAATGATTGTTTGAATTTAAATTAGTGTTTGATAAGAAATCGGGCAGGCATTGAAATAAAGACTCACTCATTGAAACTAATGTTTGAGGCCAACCCGCTTGGCGGGGGACGGGCAGGGTGAGCCACCGCGTTGTTTGGGTGACACTGGGGACAAAGGTGACGTCACGTCAGGGTGGGGAGACAAGATGGCGGGCACATGTCATGTCAACAAGTCTAGCCTAGGAAGAAATATATGATGCATGTGCGAAGGTTCAGCTCACTATGGCCATGATTGTCCCAGAGTCATTGGGATTGTAATTATAAAAAAATTTATTTGTGTTTTTAAACAATTTTGAATAAACATTCGACTTGGTATTTTTAAAAAATACGTATAATCTTATCATTACTCCTCCCTTTTATTGACATTTTAAAAATAAAACACAAAAAATCAATGATTCTTTAGATATTGATTAAAAGACAAAGGCAAGTTCTTTTTTCCGTCCTCAGAAAGGTAAATATTTAGAAATTTAAATATTGAATGATACTCATGATATCGATATTTTCTTTCAATACTACCAGAGTATCAATAACTGGCTTTTGATATTGTTTTGATACCAAATATCGGATTGATATCAAGTATCGGAACGTCACTACCCATGAAGCAGCGGTCTACCTAGTTCTTGAGATTGCTGTTAGTAGGAGCATATAATACTATCAACACTAGTACTGATATGAGTAATTGATTCCCACATCAGATACTGCTCAAGTATCGAATGAAAAGTACCAATACTTTAAATACTCACAAGAAATACTAACATGAATAACAATTTGAGAAAATCAGCAGACAATGACAAACTTTTCTCCACTTCAAAAAGGCTGTTCATTTAAAAAAGGTAGGTACTTCAAAATAGCAAAAAAGCGACAGCCCCCATTCTTTCATACCACTTAGAAACACCAAGATTTCAAAATGTGTTGGTGTCTGTTCCTTGTTTTGGTCACAATATTCTCATTACGTGAGCATGTTTGTACATACCTGGAAATATTTTCAAGTTGTTGGGGGCCCTGACAGGCTATGATGGATATGGTATGATGGATTGGCTATGATTATACCATGGATATGGTATAAATTTAGTAGTGATGAATAAAATTTTGTTGGAGGTAGAGATATTGAAGGAGTTGTTAAAATATTGTTTCTTGAATCGGAGAGATTGACTTTTTGCATGAAAACATAGGTTGATTAATCAAGGAATAACCAACCAAAATTAATAAAGCGACTCTTTCGCATTAAAATTTGATTGAGAAAGCCACCGAAGATAATTCAAAATTATGTAAATTACCTGACGGTTGTAGATTCTGGTTGGTTATCCCGTTTATTTCTGGCGTTTCAAGGTGTCTAGATCAAAATTAGCAATTTTGGAAGAAGAAAATTTCCTGAAAATCTGAACTTTGGGTCAGAAGTTCGTTCCCGGCTCTAGTTGGTCCTCGAAACTTTTCAGCCCGATTGGACCGAATTGGGGAGGGGTAGGGGTCAAAATGTGTTTTTTTAAAAATGGATTTTCGAGATTTTTAGCGATCTAGGCCTGTGGGGTATCATTTTCCACTAAATTTTGGACGCGAAATCCAATGAAATGGGTCTCAAAACGATTGGCACCCACCCGAAGAGATTATGGGTCCAATTGGGTATCTATCTACCTATTTTGAAAGTGGGTTTTTGAGATTTTTGGTATTTAGGGGTGTGGGGTATTATTTTACTCTAAACTTAGGACGCTGAACTGATTGGAATGAGTCTCCGTGCGCATGGTCCACGGAATAACCAACCCTGTGGAGGAATTTGCAGCGTTTTGCCCAAATGGCAAAAGGTCTTTTGGCGTTCACCGTGAAGACAGTGCCGGTCCGTTTTCACGATTCGGCTGAGCGAAACCATTTTCAATCACGTGCTCACTGCGTTCAAACTTCCGCTAAAGGAAGCACTTTGTTGAGTGGACATCGCGTCAAATCCACGCACCTGTAAACTCCGAGAAAATAGAGCGAGCAACAGGCCTCGACACTGCTCGTCTCATCGAGTATAGAATCGGGGAAATTGTACTGTCGGAACCGTTCGAGCGAGCTTTTTTTAATAAACACCAATCTCGATGAGGACACCTCCATAGGCTGGCTCGTATTTGCCCTTTCAGGAAGGAAACCCTCCAGAGAGGATTTGAGCTTTTCGGGGCTCTGTAGAGGGATTATCGTCAGCCGTGCTCGAAGCCCTTCCGGCTCCCTTGAGCGTTCAATATGAGACCCTATCCTTTTCTAAGTAGAACGCATGTGACATCTGAAATTCGTATGGTGGCTGTAGTGTGGCTTAGATCCCAATAAAAACCACTTTTGCACCGAATTGAAGGACCGTTGAGGTGGAAATCCAATCTCTTATTATATTAACTCTGGATTCCCATCTTGGTTGGTTATTCCTTGAATAATCTACCTATGTTTTCAAACAAAAAGTCAATCTCTCCGATTTGACCAACATTTTTTTCTGGACGTTTCAAAGAGTATAAATCAAAATAAGCAAATGTCCGTCCGCCGTCCACGCCGTTTTTAGTAGTAGAAATTTTTCTAAAAATCTGAAATTTTGGTCAGGGACCGTTTCCGGCTCTAGTTGGTCCTCGAAACTTTTCAACCCGATCGAACCAATTTGGGTGGGAGGGACGTCAAAATGTATACTTCGAAAAATGGATTTTTGAGAGTTTTTGCAATCTAGGTGTGTGGGGTATCATTTTCCACTAAATTTTGGACGTTGAATCCAATTAAATGGACCCCGGAACGATTGGAGCCCTCTGGGTGAGATTATGGGTCAAAATGGGTACCTATTTATCCATTTTGAATGTGTTTTCGAGATTTCTGGTACCTAGGTGTGTGGGGATACACTGGTTTGGAACGGTGAACACCATGGATTCGCGGTTCTCAAGGTTTTTGAATATGGCCGTTCCGAGCATTGGAATCCACAGGATCCTCAGCAATAATTCCAATAAAACGGGAAGACCTCCAGTAGCAAAAACAACAAAAGAACAATGTCCAAGAAGCTCACCACAGAAACATGCAGTCGCTTTAGGTATGATAAGGTTTCTATCATACGATATAGACGCAATGTATAGATTTTCAAAGTTGAGTTGAGAATTTTCCCTGTTTTGGTTGGTTATTCCTTGAATGATCAACCTATTTTAGTCTGAACTATAGAGCAATGAGTCATTAAGGAATACAGATTAACAATCAATTACCTTCCCTTCTTCTTCATTCACAAAAATGATTTGCGGACAACGCTGACGTCCAATTCAAACTATTTTGAACAATGATGAATACGGCTTTGCATTTCAATTTACAACTCGCCGTTGAGTTCATTAGCCATTTGTGCTTCCATTGAAGAGCCTTAATCGCTGCAATTTCCGCAAACGGTAGAAGAATTTCCACCCCTCGACTGTTAACGGGCGCATTTCCAACAACAGTCAAGAGCTATCAGGTGAACCGTTGACCTCGTTGCTTAAGGCGCGTGTTGTATGCAGGCGAAGGAGTCAAACGCGAGCATTTGCAAGGTAATAGGCGGCTTTTAAGCCCACTAACTTCAATTACCATAGGATTCATTAACCCGGTCATCAAGGGAGGTAGTTTCCCAAGTAAGTTTACCTGATGAGGGAACGTACATCCTCTACATGTGCGGTGCTTCGCTCCTATTAACTCTTCCCATTTAGGTTAATTATTCTTGCTGAAGATTGTCGTCTCACATTTTTATTGAGCGGCAAGGCAGCGCCATAGGACGTTAAGAATGGCCGTGATTGATTAAGGTTTCTGTTGACTAACTTCAGGAAATCTTCCACAGTGACAGGCAGCACGAGACTAATCAAGTTCTGCAAAAAGTTCCACCGTTGAAATCTCATACAATGATATATGAGGGTGGATCGATAAGTTTCCGGCCTGACCAAGAAAAACAACGTTTTTAAGATTTGTTTTTCTTTTTTTTTTTAATTTCTCAACATAATCTCCTTAAAGGCTGATACATTTCTCATAGCGGTGTTCTAGTCTAGTAATGCCATCTCTATTGACAGATTCGTCAAGCTCCTCAAAATACCCATTTACAGCTTCGATTACTCCTTCATTGTCCGCAAATCTCTTACCGCTAAGCCATTTTTTGAGGTTAGGAAACAGAAAATAGTCACTCGGGGCTAGGTCT
The DNA here is from genome assembly GCA_019603395.1 of Cyrtorhinus lividipennis. Taxonomy (NCBI): domain Eukaryota; kingdom Metazoa; phylum Arthropoda; class Insecta; order Hemiptera; family Miridae; genus Cyrtorhinus; species Cyrtorhinus lividipennis. The sequence continues at coordinate 5,838,348 of CM034008.1, forward strand.
GGTGAGTAGGCAGGGTGCGACATCAATTCAAACTTCGGATCGTTGATTTTAGCCATCGCAACGATTGACGTGTGCGATGATGCGTTCAGTACACTTTCTGAAGATACTATTCTAGACTTCTAGACTCAATAACGAACTGTTCGTTTTGAATAGATAGTAAATTCCTACCAACTTGCTTCATCAAATATCAACTGTCAAAGAAATGACGAACCTCCTTGAAGAACTCTTGACCTCAGTAAGGAGCCTCTCCACAACGCGGTTTCCCCTTCAGGTAATCCTCAATCCCGTAATGGAGTACGATGAAGAGCTTTGATTTTGAACAGCCGAATGATCGGTCATTTCATTTTTGATCTCCCAAATGTACTGGAAATGTAATGACATGGTTTAGCTGTATAACACTTACATCATATTGAATTATACTCGCTTGAATTCAAATTGACGAAAAATATTTTGGCTTTTCCCTTTCTACTTCTTCAGGCTTGTCGATTATGAAAATCCGAAATATCCGTCTGCAGGCCTGAAAGGTGTCTGAAATGTTCCGAAAAATATAACTCTCAAAATGTTTAACACCTGGTAGTGTGAAGAATTGATTTATATCAATGTAGAATAGAATAGAATGTTTTTTTATTACAATACGAGATATAAACATCCAAACGCAATAATCCGAAACTCCCACAAATAAGTTGCAGCCGACAAAAAGGTGAGAAAAAATATAGAACAGAGTATAACATGAACGTGGCAATTCGACATAGTAAGAAAAATAGATAATTAGAAAAAAAAAATAGTTGAAAGTTAATGAAAACGCTGCAAATTCTTTTACAGAGGTTGGTTATTCCTCGGACCAGGAGTATAGAGACTCATTCCAATCGATTCAGTGTCCAAAAGTTAGTGTTAAATGATATCCCGCACGCCTAGGTACCAGAAATAATGAAAACCCACCTTCGAAATGGGTAGACAGATACCCATTTTGACCCATAATCTCTCCCAGTAGGCACCAATCGTTCCGAGACCCATTTCATTGGACTAGGCGACAATAAATGAGTACAAAACGACACTCCACACTGCAAAATCGCCGAAAATGTCTAGCATGAAGAAATTGGGAAAACAGTGCGTGTCCCGAACCCATTTTGCTCGATTCAGCATTCAAAATTTAGTCGAAAATGATACCCCACACGCCTGGGCACCAAAAATCCCACCTTCGAAATGGGTAGATAGATACCATTTTGACTCATAACTTCTTCCAGTGGGCGCTAATTGTTCCGGGATCCATCTCATTGGATTCAGAGTCCAAAATTAGTCGAAAATGATACCCCTCAAGTCTAGATCGCATAATAGATCGCATAATATCTCGAAAATCCATATTTCGATGAACATATTTTGACCCCTACCACCCCGAATGTTGGTTCTATCGGGCTGAAAAGTGTCAAGGACCAACTAGAGCCGGTAATGGGTCCCTGACCCAAATTCAAGATTTTTAGAAATTTTTCTACAACCAATAACGGCGCGGACGGCGAACGGACATTTTTGACTTCTTTTTTATTTAGACTCCTTGAAACGTCCAGAAAAAAAATTGTGGGCCGAATCGGAGAGATTGACATATTGTATGGAAACATAGGTTGATTATTCAAAGTATAACCAACCAAAATTAAAGTGTATTGATGATACATTGACTCAAGATGAAAGCCTTAATTCAACTGCCTCCAAAACGTTAAAGTACAGGCGGTTGAAGACTTTCCTACCAAGAGTTCACAACAAGCACAAATATTGGAAATGAAAGGAGAAAGGGAGACATAACACTGGCTGCAGGAATTTGATACCTGCTTTCGAGAGCATAGTACACTGAAGAAGGAAGTGTAGAGATGAATCTGGGGCTGTTCCAATCACAGATGGGACAATACGCTTTGGGAGAATGTGGTGAAGGTGTGCTCACCAACAAGAAGGCGAACTTCGTGCTTGCCCAGAGCCTTGCCTGTGCCAAAAGGCGGACAACGCTGATTGGCCAGTTGTTATTTAGCTGTGGGTGTGGCATATTCGAGGCTGAATCTCGAGTCCTGCGTAAAGGTCTAGTTAGCCGCCCAGAAAACGCCTGGTGGCCGCTCAATCAGAGAGATCTGCACTGGGCACCAAGATCACACGCTGGGGCCATGTCAAGGCTGGTTCCAATCTTTGATGAAAGGGCGTGCCGTTGGTGGAACTAATTAAAACGAAGATTGTTTGTCTGGTTTTGGGAGAGACGGAAGCCGGTCCATACAAACTCAAGGAGAATCGTTCTACCGGTATATCCTAACTGTGCAGAGCCACCTGAGATTATGACGATCCAGGGGCAATCTTCTCATTTCAATGCGTACAACGAAAAAATATCCGTTTGAAGAACTCCACCTGGACTCAGAGTCACATGGATTTTATAACAGCACCAAACAGAGTTGTACAGGCCAACCAAGAGCTGACCCCTGCCTTTGCCAACAACGCCATAGTATTTCAAATCGCAGCGCTACTACGGGATATGAAATGCTCAGCTGTTTGCAAAATTACATCGGAACTCACGAATATATACACCCCAAGATAAATTATGTAGCTTGGCTATTGCTCAACCATCTCACCACCAAAGAGAACTTGGGATATCAAAGGATAAATACTGTCTCAATAACAAAAACCAACTAATTTTGTTTTAGCAATGCTGACCAATCTGTTCTGGTTACAATCCTGCTTTAGGATCGATAGGTTACAGCGTATAACGACAAATGAGTGGCCTAGAATGGTCATATCGTCGGCGAACAGAGGGATGAAGATATTGACGAAACCATTCACGTCCAATTCAGTGCGACCCCGAAAGCGGAAGAACTCCACGTCAGAAATGAACAAAGCAAACGAGTGGACTCAGGATTTCTCCCCGGAAAACTCCCTCAGTAGGCTCCATTGAGGAAGTGAACTATTAATATTTGCGAGTGATAGAATGAGAAATCATTATGGGATAATTCTTTTGAGAACTTAATTTTCCTTCCCGTCTAAACCTTTTTTCCTCTTATTTTGATCCAGTTTTCAACCGACGTAGAAAATTCGACTCAAATTATTCGCCTTTCTCAGCGGAATAAAAGCGAGACGTGACGTCACTCGGAGGGCTTCGCGAGGTCACACGGAAGAGCGATCAAAGTGTTGGAATTCGCTGAGCTGATCCGCTCGGGCTGCGACAGGAATTGCTGACGCGAGTGTTTCCATTGCTGAAATTGCGGTTCTTTTGGTCTCAAGACGAACAGAGAAAAGTATTGGATACCTGCATTGCCGCTATGAAGATAACATGATCACAGTTACCAGAGCGGGGCACCTATTGAGAAGAATTCCATCTGAAACCTCATTGATCCCAACTTTTCCAATTAGCTAACCTCGTTTACACCTCTCTCGACTTCAACAGCCAATTTCAATCCCATTTCAAAATTAATTCTCTTGGGATTCATCAGAAAGGAAATTTCCCCGAGTGAACTCCGCTCTTGGCGAAGGAAACCCTTTTTTTTTCTATACAAGAAGTAATCGTTCTGAAATATACTTAGGCTCAAGGAAACTTGTTCCTCCAACTTGTAATCGAACTTTTTTTTTCCTCAATTTGTGGAGTTAGAGCCCCAATCGAATTTTTTTCAAAATGCAGGTAGTATAATAAGCGTTCTGTCGGTTGAAAACACACTTTATGTGGATTTTCAAGGTTTTCAATCTCAAGTTGGGATTCTGTTTTCGTTTATCCAATCTCTAAAAACCTCTGCCGAACTAAAGGATTGACTTGATTGGAGTCGATTCTTTGTTATACGTCTGCATTGGGAGTTCTCATTGCTTTACAACCAAACTAGGCAACTTAGGTGTAATATATACCAACAATCATGTGGCTAATAAGATCGTCGTTGCTTATTTATATAAAAACGCTGCAAATCCTTACACACGGGTTGGTTATTCCTCGGACCAAGCGCAAGGAGACACATTTCATCAACATTGGGAAAATGGGGAAAACAGTGGGTGTGGCGGGTCCCGGACCCATTCCAATCGATTCAGATTTAGGACCCATTCGATTGGATACAGCGTCCAGAATTTACTGTCTATTACTGTCATGTGCAGGACAACAATGAACAAGGGACTAGGTCTAGGCGCCCAATAAAATGTAAACGTTTTTGTTTTCCCACCTGCCAACTCTTATCATGACAGTAACATCGATACAGTGATCTCGAAGTCGAAATCGATATTTAGACGCCTTGCTATGTTATCAAGGCCCCCCAACAGTGAATTTCATCTGAAAGTTGTATTAGAGAAATAAAAGATTCTAACAAATCTGATGACAGTCACCATTTCTTTCTTCTTTAAAACATTTGAGAAATGTTTCGTAATTATTCTTTCGTCAACACTGATAAATATGTCAGTATTTTCAAGAAAAATAAAAAGCGGATATTCGCCTCTTCGTATTTATCAATCCGCCTCTCTAATAATTCCTCGTACCATGATGAATAATTTGGTGAGGAAAATGTCGCGCTTGAGATGCCTGCGATGAAACTAATCTCTCTCATTTTGGTAGGGGAATCCGAGCTCCCTCAAATTCCTCAAATATTTCCCTCTCTCGTTGGCTAACACTTCGAAGACACATTCACCCCAATTAATATTCTTCTTAAAAGAAAAACATGGGGGAAACAGTGGGTGTGGCGGGTCCCCGACCCATTCCAATTGATTCAGGGTCCAAAATTTAGTGGAAAATGATACCCCACACGCCTAGGTACCTGAAATCTCGAAAACACACATTCGAAATGGGTAGATAGGCACCCGTTTTGACCCATAGCCTCATCCAGAGGGCACCAATCCAGGGACCCTTTTCATTGGATTCAGCGTCCAGAACTTGATGGAAAATGATACCCCACACACCTAGATTGCAAAAAATCTCAAAAATCCTTTTATCGAAATACACATTTTTGTTCACTCCTACCCCATCCAAATTTGGTCCGATCGGGTTGAGAAGTTTCGAGGACCAACTAGAGCCGGGAGCCCTGACCAAAATTTCTGATTTTTAGAAAAACTTCTACTACCAAAAACGGCGTGAATGGCGGACGGAAAATTTGATAGTTTTGATCAAGACACGTTGAACATCCAGAAAAAACTTTGGACAGAATCGGAGAGATTGACTTTTTGCATGAAAATATAGTTTGATTATTCGAGAAATAACCAATAAAAAAAATCAATTTCCTTTAAAATAAAAGGTAATTTTCAAATGTTTATCACGGATTCGCATTTGTTTAGATTTTACGTTAAGGCTTGAAGCACATTTTGACCCGTGCGTTTCCCAGGAAGTTGACCGAACTGCAAGAGTGGGCTAAATGGGCTAATTTGTCATTTCTACCTGACACCAGCAAAATCCTCCCTACTGATAAGCCGATAAGCTTGAAGCCTTCAGCAATGTACAGTCGTCATTGGCCTTTCATTAGTGTGCGTCATTGATGTTATTATTTTGCCTCAAAGTGGAGATAATAGGGAGACACTTGCATAAAAAGATAGGGCAGTGGGAACACGCACCGTAATCCTGATACAGGGAGGTTATTTTGATTGCTGCCAGTAAACGGGGATGTTTTGGTGCGTTCATGGTGACATCAGAGAAATAATGAAGAACACTATCTGAGATTTCAGTATTCCTTTTTCTGAGTTTTGCGAGGAAGCATTTCTACAACCTTACAATTCATTACGAATTTAATTAAAACCACAAGAGAACCATTCTGGCTAAGAAAAAGACTTGTGAGGGAACGTTTTACTACAAAGAATGAGAGATCCTCTAATCAGATTTGTATGGCCAATTAAAGAAAACCCACTGGAAATACATTCACAAGGGTTGGTAATTCCTCGGACCAGGAGCATGGAGACTCATTCCAATCGATTCAGAGTCCAAAATTTAGTGGAAAATGATCCCTCACACGCCTACGTACCAGAAAACACATTTGAAATGGGTAAAAAGGAACCCCTTTTGACTCACAACCTCATCTAGAGAGCACCAATCGTTTCGGGATCCATTTCATTGGATTCAGTGTCTAAAATTTAGTCGAAAATGATACTCGACACGCCTAAATCGCGTATCATTTTCGACTACATTTTGGACGCGGGATTCAGTGAGTCTGGTTCCGGGACGATTGGTGCCCTCTGGATGAGGTTATTGGTCTAAATAATTGCCTATCTACCTATTACGAATGTGTTTTCCAGATTTCTGGTACCTAGACGTGTGGGGTATCATTTTCCACTAAATTTTTGACGCTGAATCGATTGATATGAGTCTCCATGCTCCTGGTCCGAGGATTTTCGTAGTTATATGAGAGCCACATCAGAATAACCTTGTGATACTACAGTCCATAATGGAAGCGTTGATGAATCCTGCAACACATCTAGAGCCACCTCATATTTTACAATATTACTCGCATAACAACGTTGACGCCTCGTTCGAAGCGTTCATTGGTGGTCCGCATGGCTGGCAGGTGGCGAAGGGTGCCTTTGATCTTGGACGAGGACGATGAAATGATTTTCATCTTCGTTCATTTTATAGAATTTAGTGTAGAGGTACCAATTTAGCGTAGTATAAATCGTGTTAGACGTTTGTTCGATCTTCATTGCCTAGCAACGATAGTCATAGATTCTTGAAGATTCTTGTAAGAATCTTCAATTTGAGTTCAATTTTCGTTCCTGAAGAACATCTCACTTACGAGAAAGCCAGCTCAGGCCTGAAGTTGATGTTCTTAATCAAGAGTGTAAGTTGAGCACGATCTTGCTCGCAGAGGGAGACTCTACTAGGAGGGGCACTTGGATAAGCTTTATTTAATTACCTAATGGAATTGGCGAAAGGCATTTGGGCTCCACGTTGGTCTTGTCTCTCAAGGCGGTCGCAGGGCCTTTCCTTAACAAGGCAACACCGTACGAGAAAATACTTGACGGGGAATCATCATGCAAATGCTGAAAAGGACGAAGAGAAGAGAAATGGTCTTTTCTCAATGTCATCTCCCTAATTGAGAGAAAGTTCCCGCTCGAGAGTTTCAACGGGAGGGAAAAAGGCGCAAGTGTGAGAGAGAAATTGTCATCCAGATTTTCAGAATCAAGAGAAAATATCGACCCAGGGAGAGAGGTCATGTCATGGGTGATGTGCCTCAGGGGAGAGATTTCATATACACGGACTCCCAATAAAGCGTGAGTCAACTCTCGAGTAATAAACATTCGTCACAAAAAAAAAAAAAAAAAAAAAAAAAAAAAAAAAAACCGCTGCAAATTCTCTTTACACAGGTTGGTTATTCCTCGGACCAGGCGCAAGGAGACTCATTCATCAATATGGGGGAAATTGTGAAAACAGTAGGTGTGGTACCCACAACTTACCCCGGACCCATTCCAACCGATTGAGGGTCCACAATTTAGTGAGAAATGATACCCCACACGCCTAGGTACCAGAAATCTGAAAAACACATTCGAAATGGGTAAATAGGCACCCATTTTGACCCATAGCCTCATCCAGAGGGCAACAATCCAACCAGCGTCCAAAAGTTAGTGGAAAATCATAACCCGCACACGCCTAGGTACCAGAAATCCCGAAAACACAAACATTTTGAGGAGTCGTCAGAAACGGGGTTCTTTAGATAGATATTTTTGGAAGAGAAATGCCCCAGAAAGTTAAGAAGCGAGTGTTTCTAGTTAGAAAACTAGAAAAGAAAGTGAAGACGATGATGTATTACCTCAAATTTAGGTGTAAATTAAATCATCATTGCTCATCATTCATTATAAGATTTTTTCAAGATACGATCCCGGTCCAGGAACATATCGCGAGGTACCATTGTAGTTGCTCTACTTCAAACATACTAAATAACTTTATCAATCAGTTAACTTACTTTATGCTGAAAACAATCGAAGAAAGCGCAACGACAGCACAGATGACAGTTCTACGTTGAAGAAATAAAACTCAAAACACGCACGACGCGGTGAAGACGAGCGGCAGACATTTTTAAAATTACGATCAAAACAAACCACAGCAGTGTTATCTCAGCGTCAGGTTAAAGAAATTCGTCAAGTTCGCAGCGGGCTTATCTCTCTGTCCGTATCTTTGCGGCCAATAAGGCAATGCAACAGCGAACCTAGCACGGTTCAGCCGAAGTTAGTACACGCGCATGCGCAGATGAGACATGGCCAGGACGTTAAGTTTGGTCTTATCTCTTTAGGAACTCCCTGTTAAATCGATCTCAGCAGTTAGGTCAATATCAGTAACATAAATATATGGACTGTTTCACATAAAAGTCCGTTCTTTATTGGAGACCCTATTAGGTACACATTAAAAGTAGACAATATTACCATCTTACTGGAGAAGGTGATCTTCAAATGTGATGAGCTGAGCTGCGCTTTTCACTTGGGAAGTGGGAACTGGACTAGAATGATATTCTAGAACCTAAATTCGCATAGTTTGTACTCACTGAAACGCGCACTAAAATTTGCCAATTGCGAAGACAAAAACAATTGGGGAAAACTGAGATTTGGAGGATCACCACACCACAGAGATACACTATAGAGAAGGGAAGGAGAATCACTGAAGGACTGAAGTCTTGAAGGTCTTGAAGGGTCTGTACCCTACTTGGGGTTGTGGAGGGGGCAGTTTCACACAGAAATTCCATTAGTTCTCAGAATCAGTAGCATTTTGAGGAAAGGCTGACTGTTGGCTGCCCAGTTGTCCTATTTACTTCATTTCCTCTTGGTACTTGCTCCAGACTGTAATGTATTGTCATAGTTCTCAGAAGGACTTGTTCGTCCTCACATTTTGAGGAGGGGACACTGGTGGCACCCAGTAATCCTAGTTACCAATTCACTCTTGCTATTGTCCAAAATGTTCAGCATTGTATTGGTTCTCAGAAGACATGCTTTTTGAGGAGAAACACCCTCTAGGTGACTTGGTAATCCTAGTTACCAATTAACTCTTGCTATTGTCCAAAATGTTCAGCATTGTATTGGTTCTCAGAAGGACCTGTATTTTTTGAAGAGACACTAGGTTAGAGACCCAGTATTCTAGATAACGTCCTTTCATCTTAAAAATTGGGTTTCTCCAGATTCTTCTGTCCCGCTTGTTTAGAGGGCTGAGAACCAGATAAGACCTTGCTCACATCACTTACATTTTGAAGAGGGTTTAAAGACCTCTGTCACTTTCCACCACTTTCATGGAATCTCGCCTGGCCTCCTTTCTTCATTCTTGGTTCATCCTCTTCATTGGAGTAATTACCCTGTGGTTTCAATCACCAAAATAGTATTTCTCCTAAATTATTCTCATTTTAGTAAAACTAGTCCATCAACTATTTGCAGCAATACAAGCATTTAAAATCCAATGAATTTTAGTTGGTTGTTCCTTGAATGATCAACCTGTTTTCAAGCTAAAAATCAATCCCTCCGAATCGGCCTAAACATTTTTTTCAATCAATGTATATAGACAAACACACGGGGGTTATTCCTCGGACCAGGCGCATGGAGCCTTTTTTCTTTTACATGGGGAAAATGGGGGATACAGTGGGTGTGGCGGGTCCCGGACCCATTCCAATTAATTCAGGGTCCAAAATTTTGTGGAAAATTATAACCCACACGCCTAGGTACCAGAAATCTCGAAAACACATATTACAAATTGGTAGATACCTAGATACCCCGAAAATCCATTTTTTTAAATACACATTTTGACCCCTGGCCCACCTAAATTTGGTCCGATCGGGCTCAAAAGTTTCAAGGACCAACTAGATCCGGGAACGGACCCTTGACCCAAATTTCAGATTTTTAGAAAATTTTCGACTACCAAAAACGGCGCAGACGGCGTACGGTCTTCGGCGGATTTGACTTTTTTGTTCTAGACACTAGTGCAAAAGTGTTAAAAATTTGTTTTTGATGCTGTTTTCTGGCCCAAGCAGCAGACATACCTTCCGGGAAATTGGTTATTTCAGGCATTTTTGTTAATATTACATCAGATTAGTTAACCAAAACTCTATTAACTGTGTTTGAGCCTTCAATTACTTTGAGAAACTCCCGATCAATGTAACAATTAACATTTACAATCCAACTAATCTGCTGTTCTCCGACAAATAAAACCATCGCGTCTTCAACAAACTCGTTGAAAATACCGCCTTCTTGCTCGTACGTTCGTAAATAAATTCGCTCACCCCGCTGTAACCCTTCATTGCTTTGTCCACACTCGTTCTGTAATTGGATTTCCCTTCAGTGAGAGGTGATAGTGACATTGCGACAAAACGGTCATTTTTTCCTCGTCCTTTTGGGTCGAAAAGCAGGGATTTTTCCTTTTTGGAGAGCGTTACTCGTGACGGTACGTATTCGAGAGTTTTAACCTCATTCGGGTTTGATATTCTCTCAAACGTGGGTGCGGATCCGTGGGAGGATCAAAGAGCGCAAACGGGCCATACCACGAGATTTCGCTGTTTGAACTTCAGGGATACGATTTATCAAGATTTTACAGACAAAAGAGAATGTAAGCGTTACGTGCGAGGGTGGTATCCGACTTCGTAAAAATATTCGAGTCTTTGTATGTCCGACACCACATTTTTGGAGTTTCTTCATCGAATACCTTACACTCCACTTATGTACTCCCACACAATACAGAAAACGTATGGTTGATTATTCAGGGAATATATCTCTGTAAGAATTGTGAATAACTTTACAAGTCAGAGTTGATCATTTTTCAGTATGAATTCTTTGAAGTTCATTAGACTGCCAAAATGTTAAACTTTACTGAATTATATCAATTTTCCTCTCATAATTTGCTTGCATACCAGCACTTTTGTTGTCACGTGACGTTTGCCCTGTACTGGTTATCATCTCTGCAGTACACGACATAGACAGTTGTTCTCCACGACTTATACACTTAATCACGTGTTTACCAAATTACATTTTATAGATTTATGACGATATTAAACGATTATCTGACAGTACGATGGAAAGGAATCATGAGCTTGGTAAGGGATAACCGTTTAATTTGCAGAATGACATCGAAAATCAATAGTTACTCATAAATACTAATAAACAACTTAAATTATTTTATTTTATTTATTTTATAGAAAAATAAATAAAATTTAGAAAATAATTCCCGAGCAACGGAATTTAACCTAATCCTGCACATCGGAATCCAATTCTGGCAAGTCAAAATTGATGGGCTCTTCATTTTGGTGGGTTAATCCTGCAATAGTCAATCTATGCATGTTTTCATGCAAAAAGTCAATCTCTCCGATTCGGACCAAATTTTTTTTTTCTGGACGTTTCAAGATTGTCTAGAATCCAATTAAATAGATCCCAAAACGATTGGCACCCACCGAAAGAAGTTATGGGTCAAAATGAGTTCCTATTCACCCATTTCGAATGTGTGTTTTCGAGATTTCTGGTACCTAGGCGTGTGGGGTATGGTTTTCCTCTAAATTTTGGACCCTGAATCTATTGGAATGGGTCCGGGACCCGCCACACCCACTGTTTCCCCCATATTCCCCATGTTAAACACAGTACTGCTGCTTGATTCACGTTGGAAGTCGAGACTGCAGTCAAATGCTTGTTGTTATTAGAAAACTTCGTTGAAAAACAGTTTTGTTTCAAATCATTTAAAAATGTAATTCTCCGAGACACTTTGGAGTATTGGAAGATGAACAAGCTCCAACAGATCAGACATACTGACGCAACAATTATGAAACAAGAATTGGGGGTTACTACAGCTAACCACCCCCCTCTATTTTGTTCCGAGAACGGAATCAATTCTCAGATCTTAACCAGCACGTCCTATGTTTAAAATCACAGGGGTTGGTTATTCGGGCGCATGGAGGCTCATTTCTTCGACATGGGAAAAATTGGGGAAAAAATGGGGGCGTGGCGGGTCTCGGATTCATTCCAATCGATTCAGGGTTCAAATATTGTGAAAAATGATACCCCACATGCCTAGGTACCAGGAATTTCGAATACACATGGGTAGATACGTACCCATTTTGACCCTTAACCTCTTCCAGTGGATGCCAATCGTTCTGGGACCCTTTTCATTGGATTCAGCGTTCAGAATTCAGTGGAAACTGATACCACACACCTAAACTTCATTCGTTCATTCACCTAAATAAATTGCAAAAAATTTCAAAAATCCATTTTTTGAAATTCACATTTTGACTCCTACCCTACCAAAATTTTTTGACCCCTACCCTACCAAAATTTTGTCCGATTTGGGTTAAAGTTTCGTGGACTAACTGGAGCCGGTAACGGGTCCCTGACCAAAATTTCAGATTTTTAGAAAATTTTCTACAACCAAAGTCGGCGTGGACGGCGGACGGACATTTCTGCTAATTTTGATCTAGACACCTTGAAACGTCCAGAAAAATTTTTTTGGTCAATTTTTACAGATAGATAAATTATTTCAGAGGTCAACCTCTCCAATTGACCGCAAAAGTTGCCAGAATCCGAAAACCGCTTACTAACCGAGAACCAAAAGTCTGTCCGCCGTACGCTGTACGCTGTTCGCTATCAACAGTCCACATCTTTTTTGATAGTAGATTTTCTGATAATCTGGCAGACCCCTTTTTCCGGAATTAGTCGCTTCTCGAAACTTTCCAGTCAGATTGGCCCAAATTAGGGAAGGGTATGGGTAAAAGTGCTTTTTTGGAAAATGGATTTTCAAGATTTTCGTGATTCTATGCATGTGGGGAATCATTTTCCGTTTTCGGCGGTGAATCTTTTGAGGCGGGTGTTTTCCCCGTATTTTTGCTCCAAAGAATAAACAACCATTGTAAATGAATTTGAAGCTTTGATGACACGTCTACTCTCATTTTGGAGCCCATCGGAGAAAGTAACTTCAGACATGACTACATAGGTTGGTTATTCCGTAAATAACCAACTTTTTCTCCTGACTCCACGATTTATATTTTGAGTAAACAAAGCAGCACTGTCAGCAATGATAAAAGTCAATATTATCATTCTCTCATTCAAGTCTCGAGGTTAGATCAGTTGAACACCGGATTACTTTGCATTTGTATCCCCCCCTTCCTGCCCCACATCACCACCACCGTTTAGCATGTAAAACCGATATCACAGCACTTCAATTTCCATACTAACTGAATGAGGCGACGGCTCTCTTCAATTTTAAAACACGGTCGGCGAGCGGTTTCGACGAAAGGAGCGTTTTTCTTGAAAGGGATTAAATTGAAACGGCTTGAGACTTCACTCTGAGGGATTGGAAAAATAATAAAGGTGGGGGTCGGGAATAGCGAATTTAATTAATGAATTAGTTGGCGATGGGGGAGCTCAAAAGCTTTTAGTGGCTTAGCGCGTTGAATCGCCCGCGGTCTTATCACACCGCCTTTCTTGTTTGTAGATTTATGTACTTATGTATATTTATGTACTTAACTAGAACATCAAGATGTTCTAACGAAGGCAACAGTAACTAGGAATTTGTAATGTACAGTTTGGCGATTCATAACCTGATAATATCAAGACCAGCTGCTGCCAAAATGGCGTCAAGGTTGACGATTCTGACGCTTTTCTGCCAGATCACGAGCGAAAGTCATTTATTCATTTTAGAGACCCAGGATTTGGTGTCAAAACTGTTGAAAAAAAGTTTTGTTTCAAATCATTTAAAAATGTAATTCTCCGAGACACTTTGGAGTATTGGAAGATGAACAAGCTCCAACAGATCAGACATACTGACGCAACAATTATGAAACAAGAATTGGGGGTTACTACAGCTAACCACCCCCCTCTATTTTGTTCCGAGAACGGAATCAATTCTCAGATCTTAACCAGCGCGTCCTATGTTTAAAATCACAGGGGTTGGTTATTCGGGCGCATGGAGGCTCATTTCTTCGACATGGGAAAAATTGGGGAAAAAATGGGGGCGTGGCGGGTCCCGGATTCATTCCAATCGATTCAGGGTTCAAATATTGTGAAAAATGATACCCCACATGCCTAGGTACCAGGAATTTCGAATACACATGGGTAGATACGTACCCATTTTGACCCTCTTCCAGTGGATGCCAATCGTTCTGGGACCCTTTTCATTGGATTCAGCGTTCAGAATTTAGTGGAAACTGATACCACACACCTAAACTTCATTCTGTTCATTCACCTAAATAAATTGCAAAAAATTTCAAAAATCCATTTTTCGAAATTCACATTTTGACTCCTACCCTACCAAAATTTTTTGACCCCTACCCTACCAAAATTTTGTCCGATTTGGGTTGAAGTTTCCACCAACTGGAGCCGGTAACGGGTCCCTGACCAAAATTTCAGATTTTTAGAAAATTTTCTACAAATTTTTCTACTATTTTTTTGGTCAATTTTTACGGATAGATAAATTATTCCAGAGGTCGACCTCTCCAATTGACCGCAAAAGTTGCCAGAATCCGAAAACCGCTTACTAACCGAGAACCAAAAGTCTGTCCGCCGTACGCTGTACGCTGTTCGCTATCAACAGTCCACATCTTTTTTGATAGTAGATTTTCTGATAATCTGGCAGACCCCTTTTTCCGGAATTAGTCGCTTCTCGAAACTTTCCAGTCAGATTGGTCCAAATTTGGGAAGGGTATGGGTAAAAGTGCTTTTTTGGAAAATGGATTTTCAAGAATTTCGTGATTCTATGCATGTGGGGAATCATTTTCCGTTTTCGGCGGTGAATCTTTTGAGACGGGTGTTTTCCCCGTATTTTTGCTCCAAAGAATAAACAACCATTGTAAATGAATTTGAAGCTTTGATGACACGTCTACTCTCATTTTGGAGCCCATCGGAGAAAGTAACTTCAGACATGACTACATAGGTTGGTTATTCCGTAAATAACCAACTTTTTCTCCTGACTCCACGATTTATATTTTGAGTAAACAAAGCAGCACTGTCAGCAATGATAAAAGTCAATATTATCATTCTCTCATTCAAGTCTCGAGGTTAGATCAGTTGAACACCGGATTACTTTGCATTTGTATCCCCCCCTTCCTGCCCCACATCACCACACCGTTTAGCATGTAAAACCGATATCACAGCACTTCAATTTCCATACTAACTGAATGAGGCGACGGCTCTCTTCAATTTTAAAACACGGTCGGCGAGCGGTTTCGACGAAAGGAGCGTTTTTCTTGAAAGGGATTAAATTGAAACGGCTTGAGACTTTACTCTGAGGGATTGGAAAAATAATAAAGGTGGGGGTCGGGAATAGCGAATTTAATTAATGAATTAGTTGGCGATGGGGGAGCTCAAAAGCTTTTAGTGGCTTAGCGCGTTGAATCGCCCGCGGTCTTATCACACCGCCTTTCTTGTTTGTAGATTTATGTACTTATGTATATTTATGTACTTAACTAGAACATCAAGATGTTCTAACGAAGGCAACAGTAACTAGGAATTTGTAATGTACAGTTTGGCGATTCATAACCTGATAATATCAAGACCAGCTGCTGCCAAAATGGCGTCAAGGTTGACGATTCTGACGCTTTTCTGCCAGATCACGAGCGAAAGTCATTTATTCATTTTAGAGACCCAGGATTTGGTGTCCTAGGCACAACTGAACCCGACGTATTCGCGAAAAATTATTGGATACTGCAACGCAAATAGGCAGTTAGTTTGATGGTTCATTTCGGCGGTGTTTGGCGTCTGCACACAAATTATTATCGTCTGGTACGTGAATAAGGTAGTCCAAGTCGAAATTGTACATATATTTTCGGGGCACTTTGGGAATATTTTATGACCCAGAAGGTGAAGTTGAGATCCTCAAATTTTAATTAAAATCATCTTTCATTTAGATGAAATTGTATACTGCTTCAATTGTAGGTATATGATTGCAGTTAATCTCATGGAAGCAATAGTCAACTTATAAGGTTCTGTTAGCAGTAACTTGTTCTCTGCATGCGAGCAGACAGGGAACATGTAGCCTAGCCAAGAAGGAAAGCTCTTCCAACCAGCTAGGCCTCTTGCTGGGCCATTGATAGGCAGTGGAGGGGAGACCTGCAGCTCATTAGTGGGATCGAGTTGGTTTTTTTTTTGTGTGGGATATAATTTTCCAGTAAATTTTGGACGCTGAATCGATTGGAGTGAGTCTCCATGCTCCTGGTCCGAATAACCAACCCCTGTAGAAGAATTTGCTGCGTTTTTCCTTGTGTTCATCTTACATTGGTTTTAGCACCACATACTCTGAACCATAAGTGCGAGTCATGACAATATGTTTTCTCAATACGGAAACCGTTCTGTGCGGCACCCCCAAAACCCGTCCATCCTATCAGCCTGAGAGATTTTTTGTGTTGATTTGGGGGTTTTGATTAACTTTGTGCATTATCGGGACTAATGGGATGAGCGACATCCTTTATGGCTTGTTCTGGTTCCATACTGAAGACGACAACTCATCAAACAACTCTGTTCAAGAAGTGGTGGGGGCACAACATTTCCACATTCACAATAACAAAATGACAAGCGTCCCTGGATGCCTCCCGCATGGTTGGATGAAAGTCATAAGAATTTATTATATACGAATAGAGAAAACTAAACAAGTAAATAATAACAGACACAAATGGTGGATGGAAAATTAATAGTCCACACTTTTTTCATCAGTTTGATTTTTATTCACTCAACACATTGGGAATTTAGTTAGGGAAACTCTTTCTTATCCTCAAAATCTCTATTTGACAAGGAAAAATATGGGTTTCTGAGCAAAACTGTGGGTTTATTTGCTGAAAACAATACTATTAGAGACTTCATATTTCTCTCTGTGGCTGATGTGTTGAATAATAAACGCCACTTGGTGACGGCGCATTGAAGCTCGTGAAATCAGGAACTTTTGTTGTTGCGTTGGCGAGACTGGTTCGCCGTATTAGCAAGTTCGTGGTTTTTGTGTGCGCTGTGCGCCAACTTGCCGTTTCTAGACCACTTTGCTCCATATGCGATAGTAATCAAATATCTTGTTATAGAAGGAAATTTATTGACAGTATATTTGTCTAAAGTAACCGTTTCTAACCACAACAAACGACATCCTTAGTGGGAACCTCCCCGAAACAGGGAAACATTGGACGTTGTATTTCCCAGGAAATTGATGGTTTCGAAGGTGTTCGCTCACCGGGAAAGAAACCCCGAGGCGTTATAAATTTCCGGAAGGTGCTTTACATGAGAAATACCGGTTGTTACGTGAAACCGTTGTGGTGTCTCGCCCTCGAGTTTTGAACAAAACTAGTGAATCTTCATTCGGGCGCACCTGTGGCTCCGTACTTCATTCAACCAACCTGCGGTAGCACGTAAGCTTTGCACACGGCGAGTTGGAGAAGGCGGTTTGTCATAGTTTATAAAGGCTATCAAAGTATCGTTGGATACTTGAAAATAACAATTCATCCACAGGATTAGTTAATAATCCACCATTTGGCTGGAAAGCAGACGTTGGATGGTTCCTGCGTCTCTGGGCTAGACGAACCGTACTTACAAGCTTCAAGAAGGAACCATATTGAGGCTCACCATTTTTCGTACCCAAGTGACTAGGTACCTACCTGAAGGATCCAGCTAGGCTGGTAACGTCACTAGCAAGTTCTTGTCTGATGAGTTCTAAGAGCCCCTGAACTGCCAGGGGAGGGGAAACAAAGTTGCGTTGGCTTTCAGGCCACTCAGGTAATGAGAATGCTGGGGGGTTGAAAAGAGCAGCATTATACATAAGTTTGGTTGGACAGAACTAGTTACTGAATGATGGCCAGTGGTTGAGCAGTAGAACATAGGCAGAGCTTTGAGGGGCAGTGGCACAAGAGGTGCTTATTGGCTGATCCAACCCAACAAATGTTGCTGATGGCGACATTTTTTAAGAAAGCGGACTGTTTAAGATCCTTCCAGCAGGTTGTACAGCGAGAACAAAATAGCCCATATTTTTCTTCAAGTGCATAGCGCTTGAAGGCGCATTCAAGAAACTGCAAGCTTCGTGTGATGATGCTACTCGTCTGCTTTGGTTGGTTTGAAGTCTGCATAACATTATTCTTACAACCCACAAACCTGGCTGGAGGGTGCCCTGGAACTTCATTTCTATGTGTGTGTCCCCTTATATCTTAATCCCATTTACTCAAAGCTTTATTGGCCGTCTTTGCAGGACGACAGTTATATTTTTGTTCCTTTTCGTAGTAAGTCTTCTCTAGGCTTCCAAAGTTGGGCACTGTTTGGATTACTCGCTATTTGTTGCGGTATCTATTGATGAGGCATTCTCTCATTCCTCATCAATCCTAAAATTCACTTTGTCCACGACAATCGATACGTACTAGCTAGACTCATGTCGTGGCTCACCCGTCATTACGTTTCCCGGGGACTGAGGCGCTTCTGTCCTGGTTTAAGGGCTCCACGTCAATTAATCTTGCCTGAAGGTTATATCTCCTGTTGTGTTGCCTGTCATATCCATAACACTTCCGACTCGGTAGATCCGATCGGCCTCAAATCCCCCTTCAAATTAGCCAACCATTCCATCTCCGGGTAGGAAGTGGAAGCCGTTGCGGATGAGCGCTTAGAGGTATACTAGCTTAAATCGAGAGCTAATTGATTTTTAAGTGAACCTCTAACGACCTTTACAATATTTATCTTGGCTCTAATGACAATCAGCAATCGTTGGACGTCAAAAACAAGCCAGCAGAATAGCAGCCAGGAGTTTACAACAGTATTCTGAATTGACTTTACTTACACCAAACTGTGTACAAATGATCTATCATGCAAACAAATATTATTCTTTTTTATAATAAATCACAAAATTATTAAGAAAAGCGTTGTTTTTATATAGCTTATTTATAACAAAACGGGCAAGCCCAATAATCATTAAATAAACAGAGACAACAGGAACAATCATGTTTTAAATTGCACATGTACGTGGTTCTTTTTATAAGGATGTCTATGGCAGCCAAAGGTAGCACAAACACAGAGCACTGGAAGGAGTCCAAAGCTGGAACACTCTCCCACACGCTACTGGTTGCTCATGGAAGCCTACAGGTAGGTCAGTGGTATGGTATTGTTAGTTAGTAGGTCAGAAAGGCACCGCAAAAAGTGTTGTTCAGACTATCCTGGCCGAGGGACCCAATGACCAAAAGACTCCAAACAGGGAAGGCGACTTGACTCATGCGTGGAATAACTTGTGGAGATGGACAACGTCTGATACAAACCGTCGAATAACCAGGGGATCCAGGTGGCATCCATGGATGGGCAGCAAACTTGGATAGTTCACCTTGTCATAGAAGATTCCTCTCTGAAACGAGATGTTGCTACAAATGAAATATAGCTGCCCATATTTTCCTTAAAGTTGACCCTTTGCATGAAAACATAGGTTGATTATTCAAGGAATAACCCACCAAAAAACAGTTTCTTGTATCAGTGTCTAAAGTTCAAGATTTTTGGTATGTTGTCTCTCTTCGTCATCCTGAATAAGTCATATTGGCCAGGCACATTCCAGAAGGTGCCATTTTGCTTGGAGAGTGGAGATATCAGAACAAAAACAACTGGTGGTGCCAGCGGGGCGCACCAATGTCTGTAAGCACCCGCTCCTTTGCACAGTCATCCGCATTGAAAATGGCGCGTGTTGAGGTTATGCTCATATAAGCACAACTGAACAACCACCGAGAGAGCGTTGTAGAAGATGAACAATGTTGAATATTAACTTCACAACTCAAGCCCCGAACTTTCTGTTTACTCTGGACAACATGACCGGAACCATTAACGTCTTCTACAGGAGCCGTTCCACCCCTCGGGATGAATGAGATGCAAAACTGGCCGCTTTTCGAAAATGGACCATAACATTGCTTCGGGCCCTTCGGAGGACCCTTATCGAGAACAAAAGGGCGAGAACGATGTCATTTGCATTGAAATGAACTCTCGGTTCTATTGCTTTCTAATCAAACCTCGTTACTCCACTCGACCGTTAAAAACTGATCTCCAACCCCGCGTCCTCTAAAAGCTATCAGAGGCCCAAGGCAGTAGTTGGGTTCTGCCTTAAATGAAATTGGTTCTGGTTTGCCATGAACGCGCTGGTCTCTCCACTGATTGGATATTCGGGTTGGCTCGTTGCTAAATGCTTCCTACAGCCGGTGCACCGGTATGATTTATCTTCGTATTGTTCTTGCAACGTTTTACCGCCGTCTGGAAGCTTTTCCGGTCGACCCGAACCAGTTGACGAGCTTCTAAGTGAAACTAGGCGGACCGTCTGCTTCTAGGTGAAAGCCTCCTCGCCCATTCAGCTATAATGAGATTCGGCCGAGCGACCACTCTCATCATCAGCTCTCTATCTTCCAACGAAATTCGTGACATCATTTTGAGAGGCGCCTCTTATCGATTTGCCATTTATCTTCTCGGTTTCCTGACCGTTGCGTCCCTCTTGAGTTAAATTGGATCAAACAGGTCATGCGATTGGGGATAATGAGTTTAGAGGCCCTGCTCCACGTTGTAGTATCTACCAGACAGAGGCTGAAAAAGAGGCGCTTTTAACGCTGTAGAGCGCTCTAGCGACCCTTAATACCTCGTCCTTTTTCCCGAGCTACCACTTTATTTACTGTGGAGCCTCTACGCGTCAGTAAATAACTAAATTAATTGAGTGTTTCGAATAAATTCCATTAATTTCCCATGTTTGGTCGAATGGAAAAAGGGGGGTTTCCCGTCAAGCTTAAAGGTCCTTGCTCAGTAATCCTCCACAGTGAAACATCGCTTTGCGCAGTAGCTCACTTCTAAACTGTAGGAAGGTGTTTTTATTCTGCAGGCCTGGTGGCCATGGTGAGGTCCTTGCTATCGACACCTAATCCCAGCTCAACCATCAGGTCTTTTCAGTTTCTTCCTGTACCTACGCCTTGCGGCTTTACCAGGGACTTTGCTCCTGACCTGATGGTTGCGCTCACTATCCTGCCATGTATTTTGTCGCCACTGCTTCAATCAGCAGAGCCCAGGATGGACCTCACGGAGGTAACATTGTTGGGACCAGGAGGGGCCGCTTGGCCTGTTTGGCGTGTGGGCCATCCTTTTGCTGGAGGGAAAAAATATTTTTGTACTTTTGGTTGCTTTTCTGTTTTGGAATGCCTCTTGCCAAGGATTCTCAGCTGAGGCTGCTGGACCCTGCACTGCAAGCCATCGCCTTCGAGCTGTGGTGTACTTTGAGCACTGGAGGTAGACATGGTCTGCCGTTTCGTTTGCGCCGCACTCGCAGACAGGTGATGGTTTCAGTCTCATGGCGTGAAGTTTGGCGTTGACGTCACCATGGCCAGTTGCGAACTGAGAGATGTAATGGTCCACTTCAACATGGCGCGATCCCAGCTCAACTAGCAAAGGCCGAGAGGCACCAGAGTTATCAGACTTTTCTACATCCTGGCAGCACAAGCGAGGCTATTTCTGCCTTTACCATCGCCTCCAAAATAGCCTCAGGATGTCGCCTATCCCTGAAATAACACGCAGTGTACAAAGTGACTCGTACCCGACCATCAGTAATAAACTGCTTTTTTATAGTAGACCTGTAAATTAAACCAATCATTTTTGAACGTATACTTGAACATATACTTTGTCCACGTGTTTTTGCCTATTTATTGCCAACCTTGTACGCCCTATTCAGTCTTTTGTTTCAGTTCCCAACAAAATACGGTCAACAATAACGTTAACAATCATGCCTAGGTTGATCTGATCATCGATGGGTTGTTTATCATGAAGGATAAACATTTATGAATATCAAAATCATAATACTGACCGTTATTTTGAACTATTGATTCAACCATGACGTACCAAAGCAGCATTCTCTGAAACCTCCATAGTCCGGAAAAATGTCCGTCCTGCCGTCTTTGGTAGTAGACAATTTTCTAAAAATCTGACATTTTGGTCATGGACCCGTTTTCGGCACTTGTTGGCCCTCGAAACTTTTCAACCCAATCGGACCAAATTTGGGTGGGGTAGGGGTCAAAATGTGTATTTTCAAAAAGAAAAGAGATCTTTTGCAATCTAGGTGTGCTGGATATCGTTTTCCTCTAAATTCTGGACGCTAAATCCAAAGAAAAGGGTCCCAGAACGATTGGCACCCACTGGAAGAGGTTATGGGTCAAAGTAGGGACCTATCTACATATTTCGAATGTGTGTTTACGAATTTCTGGTACCTAGGCTTGTGGGGTATCATTTTCCACTAACTTTTGGACGCTGAATCCAATAAAATTGGTCCCACAACGATTGGTGCCCTCTGGATGAGACTATGGGTCAAAATTGGTGCCTATCTACCCGTTTCGAATGTGTGTTTACGAATTTCTGGTACCTTGACGTGTGGGGTATCGTTATCTACTAAATTTTGGACCCTGAATCGATTGGAATGGGTCCGGGACCCGCCACACCCACTGTTGCCCCCATTTTCCCCATGTTGAAGAAATGAGTCTCCGCCTGGTCCGAGGTTTATTTCATTCTCTACGCGTCTACCTCAACGTTATGGCACCTTGCATTTCCCACTAAAACCTCTAACCAAATGGAAATTGCTTCGCAGTTTGGACGGAAATCTGAGGGAATGGTAAACGACGAGAGCCCTTTGAGGTGACAAATGTCGCCTCTCAAGGAGGACTTGCCTTCCGTCGATACAACCTCCAAGAACATGCCAGCTTAGGGCGGTTAATTTCGCTCAGGTAATTTCGAAACTTCTCACGTCGAGCTCGCCTAGAGGGAATTTATATTAGAAACAAGCCAAATAATCGTACTTAAAGCATTTAGTCGAAGATGTTAAAAGGGAAACATCATCAAAGTTAAATTGGAAACTTTCTCATTTTGATCTAAAGGGTTTGATCTTCTATTGATTTCCTAATAAAAGTGAAAATATTTAAATCGTACTTGAGCGTTGAGCAAAGGGAAAACCCTGTTACAGTTCACATCGTAATCCCTTGAGACAACGCGGTGATTAATCGAGCCTCAGCTCCGAATAGAATCAATATTTCAATATGATTTATATACCGCCCCATTATCACGGCTCAACCGTACATTTCCAGCCAAAAACCCTTACCCCTTTTATCGTATTATACATCAATTTTCCGAGGAATTCACGACAACGATAAGGTTGTCGTCGGTAATGCTGTTTAGACTGTCGTAATACGTAATCCTACGTCAAGCTGAGCTTGTCTCTAAAATATCAAGTGACATTGAGTTGAATACAGTGATGAAGCTCTCAGCATTAATACCTTTTAAACGGTTCAAAACGAAATTGAGATAAATGAGATATTTGATCTTCGTCGGCAAAATGTAAGTGTCATCAAAGCAAGGTGAAATAACATTTGAACGTATCTTGTAATCAAACCAGCGACGATTCACGTCGCTCGTAAAACGATAAACACTTATTTCGGTCGTGTATTCATCAAAATAGGGTAATCAAATGTTTAGCCAGCTTGGAATGGAATGTTGAGTTATATACTATTATTTACAACCTTCTCAAATTGGAACAACATTGATGAAATATGACGGTTCACAATCATATTTGGTTATTCCACAATCGGCCCATGACCGATAATTATGAGTTCATCAAACATCGACCAACCATCAACAAAGTAGAGTATTCAGACAAAGAGTATTGGGGACGAGCTGGGATGGAAATAAAATTGCTCTTCTCTCGGCGGGTCTGAGTATTGGGGACGAGCTGGGATAGAAGATGAATTCGCGCCCCATTAGGTGGGACCGAGTATTGAGGACGAGCTGGGTTAAAATATAAAATTGCTCGTCTCTAGGCGGGACCAGGTTTGGGACGAGCCAGGTTAGAAGATGAAATTGCCATTCTCTCAGAGGGTCCGAGTATTGGTGCCGAGCTGGGATAGAAGATGAATTCGCTCTTCTCTAGGCGGGACCCAGTTTTGGGGACAAGCCGCGAAAGAAGAAAAAATCAGTTTTCTCTCAGCAGGGCCGAGTATTGGGGACGAGCTGGGTTAGAAGATGAACTCGCTCTTCTCTCGGCGGGGCCGAGTATTGGAGACGAGCTGGGTTAAAATATATATAAAATTGCTCTTATCTCGGCGGGTCCGAGTATTGGGGACGAGCTGGGATAGAAGATGAAATTGCTCTTTTCTTGGTTGGTCCGAGTATTGAGGACGAGCCGGGGCTAGAAGATGAATTAGCTCTTCTCCTGGCAAAGCTGAGTGTTGGGGACGAGCTGGGTTAGAAGATGAAATCAGTTTTCTCCTGGCGGGGCCGAGTATCAGGGACGAGCCGGGTTAGAAGATCAAATCGCTCTTATTTGGGCGGGGTTAAGTATTGGGGACGAGCCGGGTTAGAAGATGAAATCAGTTTCCTCCTGGTGGGGCCGAGTATTGGGCACGAGCTGGGTTAGAAGATGAAATCGTTCTTTTGTTGTCGGGGGCGAGTATTGGGGATGAGCGGGGTTCGACAATTCTTTACTACCCGGTTCAGCGAGCGGTTGGTGGTCTACTTTTCCATTAAGCGCCACGGTGCAACCGAAGGGGTGCGTTTTCGGTTGGAAGGGGTTGAAATGAAATCCGCCTACTCATCCAAATTTTCAGTTCCACGATGTTCATGCTCCCGGTACTTTTTTCCGCTCCCAAGTGACCAAGGATTTCTCTCCCAAAACGTTTCAAACCTATCGAACCAAATGGGTAGGGGAGGGATCAAAATGAGTTTTTTCAAAAAATGGATTTTCTATATTTTTGGCGATTTTGGAGTGAAGGGTATAATTTCCCACTAAATTTTGGACGCTGACTCGATTGGAATGGGTCCAGGACAATCCACTCCCACTATTTTCCCCATGCTCCTGATCCAAGGAATAACAAACCCCGAGTTTTTCCTGAGCTGCCTTGAAGTGCTATTGACGGAGTAGTGTTGAGCAATACACGTCGTCTTTGAAGAGTAGATTGACATTTTGGCCAAGTTATCGAGTTCCTCAACAATCTCTTCTATCTTTTATTTCTTTGGGAAGTGATTCTTGAATGTCCGAACCACACTGCGAACCAGGGAATTGGCAGACTGTTCTCAATCTTATTAGACCCACGCTTTTTTAGCCACGGCAGTCTCTGCTTCTTCATAAAGATTCTACTCGCTTGTGTCAATTTCAAAAAATTAAAATTAAAATTCGCTTTTAGAAATTGGGAAACCCCGCGAATGCCCAGAGGTTGAATATTTCACAATTCGTCGCTCGTCGTTTACTCCTCCGCCGTTTTCATCATTTCATTACTCGAAACGTCATCAAAATTCAACGCTCCGTCGGAAAAGCGCTTCGTTCTCGGTTTAATTCGTCATATCCTCCTCAGAGGTGAGTGATTTAGTTTACTTGGGAGTTTTAAAAGCCAGTTAACGGTAAATGTGAGAACACCCACCGGAATGCGGGAGTTTGTGGAGAATTTATTTTAAAACCATCGTCTTGGATTATGCGGCTAATGCTCCGATCATGATCAGGGCTGCTGCTGGAGTGGAGTCAAGTTTCACCACCACCTTGCGACAAAACTCATCTGCAAAATTCTCTTTCATATCTTTCGCATCTTTCAATATTTGCGCCTCTTGCAATGTCATCGAGTAATGTGATACGAGTATTGTAAAACTCGCACTTCGCCTCCTTAGTGCCCAATAACGTTATGTCTAATGAAATACAACCACCAGTCTTACGCATTATACGTTTGGTAAGTACATTACTTTGCGCGTCATACGTGGGTGGTTGTTTCTTTTGATTTATTATTCATATTAGATCGTATCGACCACCCAAAGCTTCATTGTCCCACCCCAATCCTCAGCCCCCGTGAGTGGGGACCTAGTTAATCCTCGAACTCGACTCGTCCCCGACCCACTTTTCTCTGCAATGTCTCAGCCACTGTGAATAGTGAGTGACTAAATCCTATAGACCAGTTCATTCCTGACGCCCTTTTCCATTCTCCACTCGAATGTCTCCACCTCGGCAAGTGCAGTGCGAATCAATCATCTAACCCGGCTCGTTGCCGATTGTTGGCCCCGCTGGGAGGAAAGCGATCTAAAACTCCAACCTTGCTCGTCCCCAATCCTCAGCCCCCGCGAGTGGGGACCTAGTTAATCCTCGAACTAGATTCCTCCCTCACTCTATTTTCTATGGGATGTCACATCCTCGGCGAGAGCAGTGCGAGTTAATCCCCTAACCTGGCTCGTCGCCTTGTTATCGCAATTTCAGAGAATGGTCCATATTGTATTGCTGAATGATTCAAAAAGAGCATGTCATTCTTGGAGGCGGTGTTTCTACAGAATTTGAGGATCGCTTCATTCATGACCTCCTTTTGGTTGGTTTTGTCTTATGAAATGATTCCTTGAATAACCTACCAAAATGGAATCATGCCCACGGTCGTAGGTCATAAACGTTACCCTTCTCAAATATTGGCCCCAATTTTTTTTTTCTACGTTTTATGATATTACTTAGATAAAAAAAAAAAAAGGTCCGCCGTCCACGCCGTTTTTAGTGGCCGAAATTTTTCTAAAAATCTGACATTTCGGTTAGGGAAAATTATTAATTTTTTGGCTTTAGTTGGTCTTCAAATGTTTTTATGTTTTCAAATGTTCTTGTTAAATGAGAAGAGTTGATTTTTTTTTTTTTTAGTAAGTTTATATGGCGTCTATATGACGAGCTGTAACTCAATACAGGCCATTAATCTCAGATAAGACCTAAATAGATATGTGGGGGTTTCCGGTTTGACGTGCGTTTCAAAAGCGCGACTTTCAACTCCGATCGTAATTTATAAAATTTCGAACATAACTAAATGGGTAATTACCTGAAGCGCGCTCTCATGAAGGAATAAATCCCACCTGAAACCTTTTACGTGAAAATCGACGAGTGGATCAATAGGATTTGCGAACGGGTTTGTATTGAAGGTGAACTTTATCTTATCGCTTAATGAACCGGATCGCAAACTCCGACAAACACGAAACAACGTCAAAGCTCAGGGTCAGAGGGATTTTGCGGCTTTCGAAAGTTTTGAACTCGCTTTCGTGAAAGCCCCTCAGCGCCCTTATGGAGGTGTCGGCAATCGCAATTCAATTCGAGCCATTAACGAGCTTCAAGGGAGCAGTCTAGTGTAAGACGCAGGCAGGATGTAAGGGATTGTGGAAAATGGGGTGAATTATTCCGTTACGATATTTTGTTAAAAGGGCTGCAAATTCTCCGACAATGATTGGGCATTCATTGGATAAAGATTATGGAGAAAACAATGAAAGCGGAGTGTCCCGGAGTCATTCCAATCGCTTCATGGTCCAGTATTTAGTGGAAAATGATACCTCCCAAGCCTAAGTTCCCGAAATCACAAAAATCAAGTTTCAAAAAAAAAAGTAAATTCTTTCACCTGGGTAGGTTATTCCTCGGATCAGCAGCATGGAGACTCATTCCAATCGATTCATCGTTCAAAATTTAGTCGAAAACGATACCCCACACACCTAGATCGCCGAAAATCTTGAAAATCCATTTTTCTAACTACACTTTTTGACCCCTACCTTCCCCAAATGTGGTCCGATCGGGCTAAAAAGTTTCGAGGACCAATTAGATCTAGAAACGAGTCCCTGAGCAACATCAGACATTCTTGTTTTGGTTGGTTATTCCTTGAACAATCAGTCTACGTTTTCATGCTGAAAATCAACCTCTCCTATTTGCCCCAACAATTTTTCTTGGGCGTTTGAAGGCATCCAGATTAAAGTAAGCAAATGTTCGTCCACCGCCCGCCGTCGGTAGAAGAAAATTTTCTAAAAATCTGAAATTCTGGGACCCGTTCCCGGCTTTAGTTGGTACCTGAAACTTTCAACCCGATTGGACCCAATGTGGTGGGGAAAGGGTTCAAAATGTGTTTTTCGAAATATGGATTTTAGAAATTTTTGGTGATTTAGGCGTGAGGGGTAACAATTTTGACTGAATTCTGAACGCTGAATCGATAACAATGAGCCTCTATGCTCCTGATCCGAGCAATAAACCAACTCCTGTGAATGAATTTGCAACGTTTGATTTAGACATCATTAAACGTATATTGTCAAATTTAATGGCCAATCGGAGAAGTGACATTTGGCGCGATTACATGGTTTGATTATTCGAAGACTAACCAACCAAAACTGGGGTGATGTTAATTCATTTCTATCTAACCCCATTTTATTTGTCCAAAGAAATGCATATATTACACCCAAGTTTGAATAATAAAACAAACAACTGTCAATGAGTCTAAATGAAGAGTTCTATTAACACAATTTTCATCAGACACTTCAAAGAGCGTCCCATAATCGTTAGTTCAGAAATCAAACTTGTAAGTAGTTTTAATTCGAATTAAGTAAACCTTAAGAAAACCTCATAAAAACTTGAAATAAGTAAGTCAGGTTGACGTCAATAGTTCCTTTAAGATCACTTTCAAACCAATCAAATCGTGTAATAAGAAACTTAACCGTCGACAAACATACATCGTGATTCCTCGAGTCTTTATTCGGAGAATATATAGCCTTTGGAATAAATATTGTTATAGCAACGCGGTAGCTCTTGATATTAATTAACCACGAAAATCAACCCGAAGACGAATGTTCAGTGTTGTCACGCGGTTGCTATGTAATATATATATTATACATGATTTCTCGAGCTACCTCAATCAAGATAGGGTTCAATTACATTGGCGAAGTAATAAAGAAGGTAATAAATTTCGCTCACTCGATTTTAAAGAGAAACCCGAAACCACTCAACGTTCCTACCCATTAAGTAAACTAAACTTCTGGTTTACCGACCGTTCAAATGTCGAATAGAACAAGGATGAACTGCCCTTAGGGGTGGTTTAAGGTTGTTTTGAAACATTCAAATTGGTGTTTTGGAAGTTTCAAGTGAGATAATGATGATGGTTTTTAGTTTTTATGGTTTTAACTTGTGGGTTACTATTTTTTTATTGTTATGAGTTAAGACGTCAAATATGCCTTTGTTGCTTCGGGATTTTTTAATTTTCTTGCCTTATTGTTGAAATTTTGTATTTAAATTGTCTTGTCGGCCTGACACGTTGAATTTAAATAAATTGTACAGTTCTTTTTATGGAGGAACACTCCTAGGGCGGGGGCGACCGCGCACTTACCGTAATAGTGCTCCGCTTAGGGGTGGAACGTCGGGCTGGCGGAGGGGTCAACGTCGGGGTGAGCCGTCGTCAGTCGTCAGGGCAAAAAAAGGGGGGGCGGCCGTAGTCGCGAGGACGTAAGACGCGCGTTCCGTGTTCTTAAGCTATCCCCGTCGGACGCCGAGGGAGCTTTGTCCTGGTGACCGTACGCACTCAGCGGGGATGACGGCGGCGGACGGGTGGGGAGAGGGTTCAGCGCCTGCGGATCCGCCTTCGTCGCCTCCTCCAGCGGTTTACTACTCGGAGGTTGTGCCCTCAGAAGTGGAGGACAATACATAGAGGCGGAGTTTTATTAATTTATTTAAATCGCTTATTAGACCTAATGACGCGTAGACTTAATTACATCGCGGTTGCTAATCCCCTTTTGAGCATAGCCTCATGCTAGGGGGAGGATACAATTACCCATTGCACTCTTAGACGGCGATTGGTATAATTATCATAATATTGCCTACATTTAGTTCTCAAAACTATTCAGCACGATCGGACTAAATATGTGTAAAAATGTCTTTTTTGAAACGGGGGTTTCGAGACTTTTTGGGACAAAACAACCACAATCTGCTTAAAACATTTCATATTGCACTCAAAATAAATTCCTAAATATTATTTATTTGATATTTTTTTATTATTTTGGACCAAGACGTACAGTTAAATATGACTCAATTACGACCATGATAGCAAATTATGGTCTTCTGTTGACAATGTAACATTCTGCTAAAAAAAAAAAAAAAAATCAAGTAATGGTTTTGCCATATATATAGCAAATACATATATGTACTTATTAAGGTAATTTATCATCATCATGGTCAAAGTCAAACCTAATCATTTCATTCTCCTCATCGTCACTCCTCTGCAGCACGACCAACTTCTCTTACAAGCCTCCACATTTTCATAGTTTCTCTCGAACTATTATTATTATCATTATTAAAAGTCTGGTTAAATTATTTATGAGTTCATTTACTCAACAACACCTAATTGTAGGATAACACTGAGTGGATCGGAACTCAGACAGTGCCGGTTTGAGCCCCTGCGATATAAAGTTGCGTCGTGATCCTCTTAACTGAGACATTGGTGCAACAGAACCGCCAGATACGTTCAAGCATTATACCATACATCGGGGTAAGTGTATTCAGTACTCTCACCATCGCCCTCATGGCATTTCAGATGACTATAAGCGCGGACCTAACCTAACTTACACCGTTGTCCAGCAAGTTAAATCTGCCATATTGCGAGCTTCTCAAGAACTAGACAGTTGAAAATAACGAGGAGAGAGTGTTCGAATGATAGGCTAGTGTACAGTAAGGAAAGAAGTGAATTCAGTAAGAGCAACTTCGCATTTTGTGCGTGAAAACGGACGCTGAAATGGGAATTAAATCACCTACTCCGAGAAATTCTACGAGCTAGATATGCTGCGTTACTGCAAACATACTCAGTTCAGTCACAGATCAGATCAGTTTGAGAACGAATGTTCAGTTTGAATTTTGAGAAAATGTTTTTTTGTCAGTAATGTTCATGTTTTAGTCCAAAATGTGTTTGCCAAAAATTTTGTACACACAAATTTGATGCGTTGAAAAACTCAAAATTTAAACGTTTCTGAACCCGAGGAGGTTTCAAGCCTCCATTTTTACGAATGGGGTTTTCTAACCCTCCAAGACGATCCCAGTACTGCAGATGTGACGAGATCGGCTCAAATCGTCACACGATCGTCGAACATCGCTGAGGGGTAATTAGTCTACGGAGAAGAGAATTTGTGGGACCATTCCAACTACGCCCTGTGGGGCAGGGGAAAAACCCCCATGTGCATGCTCCTTGGCGTTCAATGCTGCCATAATGGCCTCCACTCCCTTGCAAATAAGGTAATTAGTCTCCGAAGAAGAGAATTTACGGGTCCTTGGCCATGTCGTCTATGGGGAAATTCCCCATGAGGAGCCTCATTAGCGTTCCTTGAGGAGCTACTATCGGCGTGATTCACCAAATTCGCCTCTGCTCCGCCGCTAATAGGGTAATTAGTCCCCTCATAAGTAAATTGGCTGGTCCCTGCAGGTGTCAATCAGCGGGCTGGTAAATCCCCGTGTTGAGGTTCATTTGTATTCAATGCTCAGATTGCATTGGCAACTCTGTGCATATACATAGCCTCCCCTCCATTGCTAGTATGGTAATCAGTTTCCGACTAAAAATGTTGGTGCACCCTTGCAAGCGTCGACCAGCTGGGAATGGGGTAAAATCCCCAAGTCAGCGTTATTGGGTAAGAACATGTTCTCCGCTCCGTCGTTAATGGATAATTAGTCGCCGGATAAGTAGATCCTTGCAGGCGTTGATCCGTGGGAACTGGGGAAATTCTAAAAGTGAAGGCGCACTGGCGTTCAATGCTGAGCATTTGTCACAAAGCACCAACATAGCCTCCACTCCCGTGCGAAGAGGGTAATTAGTCTACGGAGAAGAGAATTTGCGGGGCCTTGCTGGCGTCGACCTCTGGGGAACGGGGGAATTTCTAATGTGGAGGCTCTTTGGCGTTCAATGCTGAGCATATGTCACAGTGCACCAACATAGCCTCCACTCCCATGCGAAGAGGGTAATTAGTCTACGGAGAAGAGAATTTGCGGGACCTTGCTGGCGTCGAGGATTCGACGAATCGATTGGAATGAGTCTCCATGCTCCTGGTTCGAGGAATAACCAACCCCTGTTTTTGAATGGTTTTCGGAAATCGTTCTGAACGCCTTTGATTACTCGTTTTTCAAACTTGACTGGGAGCGCGATTTTTTTTTTTCATAGAGCTATTCATTCGACCCAGAGCCTCTCTCATTTCAAAGGATGTAAAACCTATCAAACTCGAATCGTGCGGCAATCATCAACGCAGTGAGTAGCCATGATTCAGCATTATGACCACATCCGTTCTATCCACATTGGCAAGGACATACCTTTTTTCACATAACGTTTTGTGTGTTTGAACAGCAGTTTTCACCCATTGTATGCGTTGTGGTGAGCTTCGGTATTTCACGGTTCATTAGTGGCCCAAAGCCGGTCATACATTGTATTCCTCGAACTATACTCTGAAATTACCAACAAGGAACGGCCGCTAATTGCTGCTGGTGATACGTTATCGATATAGTACAAACATAGTGAACAATTATGAAATCCGAGGAAGATACGAGGCGTTCCAAGGTTGGTTGAACATTGGACGTTGAACGATGGACGGACGTGTGAAATTTGATCACCTTGTATGGGGTGAGGAACCTCTCGTCGGGATTTCCATAATGAATGGTGGTTAACTAGGTTGTAAATTAAACGAGGGGCCAATAATCCACGACACTATCAATCTTGATAATTGAGGAGCGTCTGATTTCGTCACGTCAAACCGCCACCTCCTGGCAGGTGATTAAAAGGGAGAGCGGTTTTGCGAGACGGCACAATTGAGCCACCTCAGACAGCAAATGGAAACCACAGATGGGCCACAGCGCTTCAAAGAGAAATCCAGACTTGAGTCATTAGTAGCGAGTGGTGGTGGTTAGAGGGGCAACGTTCTAGCTTCCTGCTGGAGGGTTGCCAAGCCAAAAACATTGTAAATTCTCCCTCAATGGTTGATTATTCTTTGGAGCAGGTGTATGTCGAGCGTCCCGAAATCATTCCAATCGATTCAGCGTCCAACAGTGAAAAATGATCTCCCGCGGGACTAGGTAACCAAAAATCATTCAAAATCCCAAAAAACCGTCTTGTAGGTAGGTATGTACCCGTTTCGACCTGTACCCACCACCGATAGGCATCAATTGGACCAGGACCTGTCTCATTGGACTCAGCGTCTATCCATAACCCCCCCTCCCCCGAAATTGGTTCGATCGAAATGGAGGAAGACCTCTCCGATTGGCCCCAAAATGTGACAATCTGCATTTTAAGATCTCTAGGTCAAAAATACTAAATGTCCGTCCACCGCACGCCGTCTGCCTTCCACGCCATGTTTTGGGTAGCGGAAAATGTTTTTGAATACCTGAAATTCTAGCTCACAGACCTCTTTTTGGCTCTAGTCAATTTCCACTAAACGTTGGACGCTTAATCGACTGGAATGGGTCTGGTACACTCCACACTGTTTTTCCCTTACGCTTGCTCCAAAGAATTACCAACCATTGTGGACGAATTTTAATCGAGACATCATTAAGCGTAAACTGTCAAATTTTGGGGCCAATCGGAGAGATTGACCTGTGGTTGTGATCACGTAGGTTGGTTATAAACATGTAGAGCATGGACTGCAGCGGTAGACAGGCGTTGGCAAACAATCAATTCATGGCAAATCTTGCCGCAGCAGACTTGGCCTTAGGGGGATGTTCGGAGGACAGCCTTAAACCAAGCCTGAACGAGCCGAAGACGCATGGTGGGCCGATGAATAAATTTCACCTTTTTGCACGATAAATTCAACTGGCAATAAATGTTGCTAGTGCGAGTTCACCTTCACGTAATACAATCTTAGTTGATTAGAATTTCCAGTTCAAGGGAGCTCACAACAAAACATTGCGTCGCTGCCTTGTGTATCCCTACTGCGGCAATATAAGTTTTCTCCCGAGGGAAAAATCCACCTGAAAATTCACTCTTATTTGATGATAATTTATGAAAAACCTCTTTAACTCCTCGATGGCGTAGAATGAACTTTGTCAAGCCACAAGAAAGTTTTCCCTCGCTTGTTGGGCCGCCGCTCCAGTTCTTGCTTTTACCAGCTTGTCGAAGTTGGGAGCCTTGAGAAGTTCCTCTCTTTTTTTTTTTTTACTCAATTCGCGTCGACCCGGAGTGTCAATTTCGACGGTTTTATCCGACCGACAACGGGATCCTGGGATCTTTGTTCTCCACTTGAAGGCTTGCGGATAAATAAAGCGCTCGTCTTTAACTTGGAGAGACGGCACCCAAGGGGAATTCAACAATCTGGGCTTCAGTGGCTGATCTACCACGAGGAAAAAAGGCGAAAATATATGAACTTCATGGAAAATCTATTTTCATTCTGAATTCAGCAAAAATAACGGTAATGTTCCCTCAAAGAGCTCAACTTATAAAGAACACTAACCCTCAACATCGTTCTTCAAACTACATTCAAACAGATTTGTGCTTGGATTGGCTCGTATGTTACAGGATGGAGAAATTGGCGTGACATAAAACTGAATGTGACATTGTTCTCTGCAAGATGCATAACTGAAGCTTGTGTACAATGCGCATCCACGATTTAGTGTCCTTTCTCTCATTTCCGAGTATAAATATAGACACTGTAGCAGGATGTTGTTTGCCAGCTCAGAGTTTCCATATTTACCACTCTAAGAGCACTGAGATCAGGATCATGAACAAGAATAGTCACTGAGAGCAGTACTGGGACAATCATTAGGAGGTTGCCCTTTGTCGCTCAAAACTCAACGGCAAACTAAGGTTATAAGGTTGGTAGACATCTTAGTAGACATGTTGGTAGAGAGGGGAAGAATTGGGAGCACAGCAGAGAAGAAGAGTGGGCAGTTCAGTTCAAGTTCGGCTCCTGGCAAGGCGCGTATTCAAGTATATTGTGTCTATCAAATAAGTCTTGGCAAAATTGGTGAGCTGTTGTATCTATTCTTTTGGATTGCTGGTATACAAGTGTCCCATCTGATCTCCTGGTTTGGGTGTTACTCTCTTACTTGGTTATTCTGTTGGGTCTATTATGTAACGTTGTAGGAGCCGGCTGAAGAATTCTCTGCTGCCCCCCCCCCCCCTTGTTACGCGCCACGGAGGGGGGGATTTGTCAGGCAGAGCGGAAGACCCCCCTCTAAGAAGACATTCCTTACCCCGGACCTACTCGCGAGTAAGTAAACGATTGTATGCCAATTTGTGTATATTACCCAATTAATTATAATCCTCTTTATCCCTCCAAACCTGTGTAATATTTTCTGCACCTACCAATCTACGAAGTTAGATGACTGTCCAACACAAATCTAATCTAGGCGTGTCCGTCCTGTAGCATTACTACTGACTCAATCATAACTGACTACATATTGGTTACTGACACATGAAGGCTCTGTGAAACATTCAGGTATAGCCTTTCCTGGACTCATATTAATTCTGGAGAATCAGAAATCATATATAAAGTACAAAACAGGAAAAAGTATTCTTAAGAAGTACAGAAGAAATAATTTTAAGGTTATAAAGAATGGACAACGAGAATTTTAAATAAATTTGTAAAAAGTTTGAAAAATGTTGCAAAAGGTTTAAATAAATTTGTAAAGGGCTGAAATAAATTTGTGAATGCTATAAGACAAAATAAATAAAATAGACTGATATTCCCTTAAGTCGTAATTTCCCTTGAATGGCATCGTTCATAAGATATCAATAGAAAGATAAAATTGAATGCAGAGTTCCAACTGCTGAAGGTTTCCGAATGAGGTACATTTTCCATCCCCACGAAATTCGTTATTCACTTGAACTTGTTAAATCCATTTTTCGAAATACACATTTTGACCCCTATCCCACCCAAATTAGGTCCAATCGCTTGAAAAGTTTCGAGGACCAGCTAGAGCCGGAAACGGGTCCCTGACCAAAATTTCAGAATTTTAGAAAGTGTTCTACTACTTAAATCGGCGTGGACGGCGGACGGACATCGGGCGGACCTTTTTTGATCTAGACACTTTGAAACGCCCAGAAAAATTGTTTGGGCCGAATCGGAGAGATTGACTTTTTGCATGAAAACAGGTTGATTATTCAAGGAATAAACAGCCAAAAAACATAGAAAGAAGGAGAAATGTACTACGTGCTGATCTAAGCAGGAAATTTTGATGACATTGTGAAAGGGAAGCTGGATTCCTGGTATTTAGAGGATGTTACCATTCCAAATATTTATGTGTTATTACATCGAGTCACATAATTACCCATTACGATTCAATTACATTCGTTGTTGACACTGCTTGGGGGGGGGGGGGGGGCAGAGCTGGGTTTCTCACACAGTGGACTCTTGCTGTCCCTGATTGGCCTTCAAGATCAATTGATGCAGAGCGGTATAAAGGGAAATTGGCGAAAAGCAACATAAAGAGCAGGTGAGTTATGAAATTCGTTCAAATTAGGTAGTAATAGGTCGTCCGGATGGGAAACAATGATCCGGGAGGTAAACTGAAACATTCCTCTGATCATATCCCTGGAAAACCTTCCCATCTTATCAAGAGGCGTCAGACAGTCCCTTGCAAAGTATTCCGAATTTATTGAAGCTCCTGTATTAATGGAAATTCAAACTTTTTCTTTTTGCAAGACTGATGAAAAGCGGAATAGAAATGCCTACTGCCACTGCCTTCTTCTTCTTCCTCTTCTTCTTGGCGCTACAGCCCATGGCATTACAGCCTGGCTTCCTGAACAATCGCCCTTCAGCGCACCCGATCCATTGTGGCATTCCTCCATTTAGTCACTCTCATCGTCCCAACGTCATCAGTGACATCTTCCAGCCATTCTCTCCTTGGTCGTCCCCTTCTTCGCTGGCCAACCATCCGGTGAAACATCACCTTATTTGGATTTCTTTTGAGAGAGTGGTCCCCGAACGATTGGTGCCCTCTTAGTGAGGCTATGGGTCAATGTGGGTGCCTATTTACCCATTTCGAACGTGTGTTTTTCAGATTTCTGGTACCTAAGCATGTGGGGTATCATTTTCTACTAAATTTTGGACCCTAAATCGATTTGAACGCATCCGGGACCCGCCACACCCACTGTTTCCCCCATTTTCCCCATGTTGAAGAAATGAGTCTCCATTCGCCTGGTCCGTGTGTGAGAATTTGCAGCGTTTTGATCTAGACACCATGAAACGTCCAGAAAAATTTTTTGGGCCGAAACGGAGAGGTTGACTTTTTGCATGAAAACAGGTTGATTATTCAAAGAATAACCAACCAAAACGGTGCCCCAAAATTTTGTCTCGAGCTCTAATATTCGCCACTTAGTTGTTGTTTTTTCCCCTAGAAGGCGAGCATGAAGCTTGAAACCCGGAAAAACGATGACCCGAAGAGTATACAACGCAATTTACTGCCTCTCGTTAACGATAACGCCCACCCTATAGGAGGGTTTATTGGAAGGCCGGTAGCCCGTTTCCTTCGAGAATGTGTCACACTCTCGGCGCTAAAGACAAACATTTATTCAGCGCGTACCATTGAAAACCGTCGAGGTGACAAATTTACTCGATTATCGGAAAATAAGTGGAAAATTGGAACGTGAACTTTCCCTTAATTTTAAAAACTTCTTCCAACATTTTCAGACTGTGGCTACGATTTGTCACGCATTATTAACAAATTAATATTATTGTACAAGACCACCAATAAAAATGGAGAATAAAAGAATACAAAATAATTTTAGAGTATTAATTTAATAACAAGTATTAATATTGTCGGTTATTGTGCGCGTTCTTTGCCTCAGGACCGTCGCTAAACTAAACGGATAATTAGGTTTCCTCATAACAGATAATTAGCGCCTCATTAGCGTTCTTCAATTGAACAGTAATTTTTTGGCACAAGGAAAATAAGATACGTATATACAGGGTGTCCCACAAAAATCCCCCCCCCCCCCCTCTCCTAAAACCGTCTATTCGGGAGTAAACAAAATCCTCATATACTTTTGCAAGGATCTCAAAAAAAATATTTGCGCACCTCGCACAACTGCGCAATCATGCGTAAGTGACACAAACTTTCTTACATCAAATGGGAACCCCATTTTTGGTTGGTTATTCCTTGAATAATCAACCTATGTTTTCTTGCAAAAAGTCAATTTCTCCGATTCGGCCCAAAAATTATTTTTGGGCGTTTCAAGGTCGTCCTGATATACCTGCGCAAGACTGTTCCTGAGGCCATGTGGCCCATTACAGTCTATCCTCGTCTTCATTTATGCGCCAGATCATCATGGAGCCCTGCTACATGGCTCTATGCCTCTCCCGGCGTTCGCCTGCCTGTGGCCTTGTGTTTTGCAAGGGGTCTTTACTTCTTCTCTCTGCTTTGCACAGCCTGAATAGGAAAACACCCCACCTGTGTCCTCAACTCCAGCTCTTTCTCCACCCATTTTCTTTGTGCTCCAATGTCCTGCGAAAGGAGTCTTTTGCAAGAACGTCTGAGGCAGGGCGAGTACTGGAATATTCCTCCCCTGCCTGGATAAAATGCCTAAAATTTAGCAAATGTCCGTCCGCCGCAGTCTCGTGTTTTCGAGATTTCAGGTACCAAGGAGTGTGGGGCATCATTTTCAGCTAAATTTTAGACGCTGAATCGATTGAAATGAGTCTTCATGCTCTTGGTTCAAGGAGTAACCAACCTCTGTGAAAGAATTTGCAGCATTTTCTACTATAGGTGTGAACATTTTGTGAATTTGATAAAATATTAGAATGTGTTATAACGAAGTAGTCTGTCTCGAAAAATCATTCCGACTCCAGTAGGCGATTTAGACTTGGACCAGCTAACGAAAGACCTGTCAGGCTGTCAGCGACACTAGCTAGGTACCGTCTCTATTCCATTAATCGTTCAGTCAACGGTTCCTGGGCGCGGCTCACCACTCTCGTCTTCAATTCCCATTAAAAGATAAACACAGAACCTCGTCGCTCGACGAAACCAAAACCTTACCTATTCAATGGAGGGAATTCAATCAACGGCGACTTTTCCAGCGCTATCCCATGTGCTCAACGTAACTTGGATCGGGGTTTTAATAATATGAGAGTAAAACGGCGGTTCAACGGCTTTCGTTTCATTATCGTCGGACAATTTACTCGGCAGCCGGTTTTCAATTCCCCCCCCCCCCTGACGGTATAATGAGAGAAACTTTTTTCATTTGAATTCGCAAATGAGCGAGTTTTCATTTTAGTTTGACTCGTAACAGGTTTTGTTTTGTGCTCTTGTATCTAGTGTGATTC
Organism: Cyrtorhinus lividipennis; assembly: GCA_019603395.1. NCBI lineage: Eukaryota > Metazoa > Arthropoda > Insecta > Hemiptera > Miridae > Cyrtorhinus > Cyrtorhinus lividipennis. Next base: position 5,877,228 of record CM034008.1, read on the forward strand.
CACTTCTAACGCTCACCCTTCAGAAATAATACGGATTATGAAACAACGACCCTTCCAAATCATGTTCAAGTTCTTCGCAATCGGCTTTAGCTGCGTTCTGCCATTTTACAAATTTGGTGAGTTGTGTGAGGTTGATGCAGTTCCAATCGTGCTAGTTTCAATTGACTTTCGCCTTTTACATTATCAAGCGCTAACAGTCCGGCCTCCTGACCAATACAGGTGCTTTCAAAAATCGATCCTCTTCTTTTAAAAATCCTATCTACCCATTCATTGATCAGTCTCTCTTCCGTCGATCTACCTCATTTGTCTATACATGCCCGACTACCCTATCATCAATAAACCTACCTATCTACTTGACTACAATCTAATCTATCCGCCTATTGATTATTCTTCTACGTGTTCAATACAGGATGTTAACGTCTATTACAGTCGACAGCCTTCAGGACGTTTCAAGGTGTCTAGATCAAAATTAGCAAATGTCCGTCCGCCGTCCACGCCGGTTTCGCTGGTAGAAAATTTTCTAAAAATCTGAAATTTGGGTCAGGGGTCCGTTCCCGGCTCTAGTTGGACCTCAAAACGTTTCGGCCCGATCGGACCAAATTTGGGCGGAAAAGGGGTCAAAATGTGTTTTTCGGAAAATGGATTTTCAAGATTTTTGGTAATTTAAGCGTGTGGAGTATCATTTTCGACAAAGTTTTGGACGCTGAATCCAATAAGACGGATCCCGGAACGATTGGCACCCACCGGAAGAGATTATTGGTCAAAATGGGCATCTATCTACCTATTTTGAAAATATGTATCGAGATTTCTGGTACATAGTGCATAGGGTATCATCTTCCACTAAATTTTGGACGCTGAATTGATTGGAATGAGTCTTCATGCGCCTAGTCCGAGGTATAACATCCCCTTAAAAAGAATATCCAGATTTTTTTAAAAATTACTCAACTCAAAACGCTCTATTTGGTTGCGTACCAATCACACCAATACGTGGCACTTGCCATCGATCTTGGATCAAGAGTTTTTTTTTTAAGACTTGTGATTGCCTGTTTAAAAAATATTATTTTATTACATTATAAAAATTGTTTATTATTGTCTGAGTAAAAGTGAAACCCAAAAAGTTGGTCTTAGGCGAATTCAACAAATTTTAAAACACTCAACTTTCACCTGATGTGGTGACCTCAGACAAATAACTTCGTCTACAAAGTCTACCATTGAATAAACACTATTCAGCCGTTGGTGATCTCTTTGGCCGTATATGGGGTTCTCGAAAAACCAATCCCTTTTGTGTGACATCCTCTTATACTGCTTAGTACCCGTTTTTACGAAGATCATTCGCAAAGTGTGTCGCTCTTGCCGTTACTTTGAACAGGTTGTTTCAAAGGCAGTCCGCTCCGGGCTGGCAAAGACGTATCAAAAAAGAGGCCAACTGTTCTCTTCTCTGAATAGAATCCAATCACAACGCCTTGAATTGAATTCACCGGTCACCTAAGTCTTCTTTTTGAAAGGAAAATAACGGAAAAAGGTGAACGAAAATCTTCTCTCGGATTCTTTCCGAGTTTTTTTTTTTTTTTTTTTTTTTTTTTTTTTTTTTTTTTGTAAAAGGTAGAAGGAACAAAATGCGAATAAGCCATTGCACAACACGGAGCACAACGAGAATCGATCTTTGGAAAACTTACCTCGGAAGGAAGCAAATTGAATTTATCAATTCCTGCTGTTGGTTAAACGGATCTGGAGAAAAATGCGGGTTTGAGAAAACTCGAGGACACTTGAGGTTGAAGTTTTCAAAGCAGAGTTCCAATTTCCTCAACTTCGACTAACTCGGATAACTATCAAATTACGAGATCTAAAATGTTGTGAAGTTAAGACAGGTCTGATTGGTTTTGCTGATGATATTTTTAATTTCAAATGGGTAGACGGTAGGTGGTGACAGACCCTAGAGGAAGGGGTTATAGTGGGCCCCAAGCGCGGAAGCTTAGTGGTTTGTTGTGCTTCTCTTAGGTGTCCCATTCTTTTAGTCCATTAACAGCCCTAGTTCCCAGATGAGGGTTGAACGTCCACTCCTTGATGGCAGCTCTGGAGGAGCTTTTGGGCAAACCTACAGCCGGCTCTGGGCCAATGAAGGGTATTCTGGCGCCCCTCCTGGCAAGCTCATCGGCTCTTTCGTTGCCCTCAATTCCCCTTTGCCCCGCCACCCACTCAAGAGACACTGTATTGCGGGCTGCTAGGACACAGAGAGTCTGTTCGGGCTGCTGTGAGGGCTTTAAACGACGCCTGGCTGTCAGAGAGAATGCGGAAGTGTGCATTGGTATGCCCTATCCTCAGACTCTCCAGAGCACACGCATTGATTGCCAGAATTTCGGCCCGGAAGACAAAGGTGTATTTCCCTAGTGGTATTAGTTGCCACCTAGGTTTGATCCTGTACACAGCAGTATCAGGTCGCTGGGGCAGCACTGTATGACCGTTCGCCCCGCTGACGTCTAAAGTCATTGACGACTTATATCGGAGGGGTTTGGAGGGAGTTCTGGGCATGACATCAGCCACCATATCTAGTGGTGGTGTGTTTATCTCTCTCAGGATTGTAGTATGGCCCCGATGGGTTGATTTCCGCCAGGTTCCATTCCCTTTCAGCCTCAGGGAGGCGATTAGAGCCTCTCCTTTGAAGAAGATATCTACAGGGAGCAGGCCCAGCAGTACCTCGTTACAAATGGGACAAAGGACTACTAAAAATCTTTGCAAATTATTCTACATTGGTTGATTATTCCTTGGAGCAAGAGTATAAAGAAATCAGTGAGTGTGCAGTGTTCCGGACTCATTCCAATCGATTCAGCGTCCAAAATTTAGTTAAAACTGATGTCTAGTTCCCAAAATGTTCCGGAAATCGATTTTTGTTGATCTTCTACTTCTTTTTGTTCATTTTTGTCCATATTTAGCTATGTCGTCACAGTTCTGCATCTGAATCGATTGGTATGAGACCGGAATACTCCACACACAATTTTTCCCATAATACTGCCCCAAGGAATAACCAACCATTGTGTAAGAATTTGCAGTGTTTTGATTTGCCTTGCAGTTTGTTCTTGTTTGTTCTCTTGTGTTTCCACGTGTTGTTGATACTGCTAGTACACAAATTGCATTTCAACCGGTAATTTATAGTGTAAAAGTGGCATAGAAGATAGAAACGCGTTTGTTTTTCTTTGACGGGATTATCTATTAAAAAAAATGAATAACCAACCAAAAGAATTTCAATATCTCGTTTCTTTCAGAGGCAAGTTGATTTCCAATATAGGAAATGCATCCAAATTTCTCATTATATGGTTGTAAATCCTTCAAAGGCGAGTTGTCGAAGGAAATTCCAACTTCTACTCTAAGACCCCACCGAAAACCGCGACTTGACGATGGAATTTCCCAAAAAATCATCGAGAAAAGAAACATGTTCACGAGCTCGGCAGTAATTTGAGGAGGAAAAGTATCCCTTTTCAATCCGACCGCGTAGCCGCGGAAGAGGGTTTTCTTTATCGAACCTATGCCTCGTGAATTCGTCTCTTTCGTAAATAAGACTTTTCCCATTAGGAAAAAAATACTATCGAATGAGAAGAAAGCCGCCGAATAAGGCGAACATATTTTCTGATGTATGCCTCCAGGCTGGTAAACATTCACGTTTCTGAGGTAGAGGAAAAAATATGAAAATGAAAGTTCCTTTGGGGGGTTTCCAGGGGAATATCCAGCGTTTCCCCACAAATAAAAGATCGTAATAAGGTATAATGTCGTGTGGCGAGTTTTCTTTTATCGTGTATTTTCTACTTTTTTTGTTCCAGAACTGGGAAAGGTTTCGGTGAAAAAGCCGAAGGCCCCGGAGAGAGTTTGACCTCAGTTGAGCATATTGTTCGAGGCGACCGTTTTCGAAGACTTTCTAAGATAAGGGCTACGTGGACAGATTGTAGAAAAAGGTCACGTGGATGACTCGTTCGAGACCCGGAAGGGCCAAGCGAAAAGCGTTTAGAGCCCTCCAACAAGTTCTTGGCAAGAGATTCAGGCGAAACAAGACACCTTCTTTATACCTTGGACAAACAGAAAATAAATTACCCCGGAAACCCCCTCCCCAATACAGTAGTCGGCCAATCGGTTTGAAACAAAAGTTCAAAATTCAGATAGTTTTTTGGTTGGAGCTTTTTCGATGGCCCCAAATTTTTGGATTGTTATTCCTTCAATAATCAACCCATGTTTTCATGCAGAAAGTCAACCTCTCCGATTTGCCCCAAAATCATTTTCTAGGCGTTTCAAGGTGTTTAGATCAATTAAGCAAATGTCCCTCCACCGTCCGCCTCGTTTTCTGGGTAAGCGCCGTGTGAGGTATCATCACCACTAAATTTTGAACGCTGAATCGATTGGAATGGATTTGGGACACTTCACACTCACTGTTTTCCTCATTTTCCCCACGTTCGAAATTTTCAGCAATTTTGGCGTGTGGGGTATCGTTTCCCACTAAATTGTAAACGCTGAATAGATTGGAATGAGCCTCCATGCTGCTGGTCCGAGGAATAACCCCCCCATTTCAACTGTGGAATGAGTCCCGAACACTCCATACTCACTGTTTTCCCCATACTCTTGTTGGATGGAATAATAGAAGATTTTGATAGAATTTGGGATTTCGCAATATCATTTTTTCCGTCGAAATGTCCACGCTAAATCGATTGAGATTGGTCTGGACTGGTTCCTATAAACATAAGTCGGGTCATGGGTCAAGATGGGTATTCTTAACATGAACCCAATATGGCTGGAGTGGTTGTCTGTTTACTATGTCACAATGAAAATTTTTACGTCATTTGTTATCCTTAGAGCGAGATTATCGGGAAAACAGTGAGTGTGCAGTGTCCCAAATGAAAAGTACCAGCTCCGAGTGTTCAATGCTTCACATTAAATCCGAAATGTCACCTTTTCATTTGACGTTCGAACATCCGCTTTCATTTTATTGCTTCACTATTGAGCGATTACTCAGATATGTCCGAGACTGAACGATCTCTCTAACATCCTCTTGTCGAAGGAAGAGTTCGCTTGACCCTTGAAAACCCGGTCAAGTCATCCAGAAAAATGGTTTTCGCCTTCGCCTTTCTGCCCTCGGAAGGTCGGAAAGAGAAATCATTCCGCAACCTTCTTTTTATTGGCGTCACGACGGCTCACCGTTTGGACAAAAACGCTCTAAATTCTTCCAAAATGTTTTATTACCCCGTAGAGCAAGTATATGGGAAGATTCCAATCAATTCAGCGTTCAAAATTTAGTGGAAAACAACGCTCCACGCGCCTACTTCCCAAAAACCCGGCAGAAGTCGAGTTCCACTAAGCAAATTTTTACCAAGTTTGGAAGACAACTAAAGCCGGTAACAGGTCCCTGACCAAAATTTCAGATTTATAGAAATTGTCTATTACTAATGACAGCATGGATGGCGGGTGGCAGACGGACATTTTGTTCCTCTGAAACCTCAGCACCCATCATCTGGCGGGAATAGGTGATATCAGCAGATCAGCCAACGTTTACGGATATTTCCCCAGGCTACGGAAAAAGGAGGCCTCTCTTTCAATCACTGATATCTAGGAAGAATAACCATTCTTTCATGAAACGTTTCGAAACAACTTGTAACTTGTAATTGTTTGCCCTTGAGCCTCCCTTCCCCCTCCCCCTTCAATATAGAATCTGGACAGTGATTCTAGTATCAAAGCTAGTGTCCCAGAGTTACATAAACAAAATTCATTTCGTAAAACCCATCTCCTCATTTCTGCAGTGGATACGAATGAGCTGTGATCTGTTTAATTTCAAATTACATGCTCCAATAGAGTATCTCACCGATAAAAATTGACTTTTGACGACGTTTATACCTCAATATTTGTTATACCATCTCTAGAACAATCTCCAGCTTGGAACTGCTTGACTGGAGACAGTGTTACGTTGTATGTGACGTAGAGTCCATTCTATTGGTTCTCATGCTAATAAGACCACTTCCCGCTTCTCAGCTCAAAGAGAAAACAAAGCTACTGACCGAATAATTTCCAATCAGGAGAGGCGCAATTCCTACGGAAGAAAAGCGGGAAAAGTCCCTGCTCCACGCAATTTACGTTTTTCTTTCATCTCAAGGTTATTAGATTAGGTTTTTCTCCTTCTCTGGGAAGCTTCTGTACTAGAAAGCTCCAAGCTTCAAGTCCAAACGTAATCCGACTATCTATCCACTGATAAGCGTCTGAAGTTCTCTCTTCGTAAGTCTGCCGAGGGATTTTCTTCTATTACACCGTCGAGTTTTCTCATTTCTCGCCTGTATTCCCCTTTAATTGGAAAAGAACTGGGAGGAAAAGATTAACGGTGGAAGAACGGGGTTTGAAATGGAGCGGCCAATTTGAAATTCGACCGGATTATTACGGTCGTTTAGGCCGTAGGTAGAGGCGATTTCCCTGTCAAGATGATCAATGCCAAGTGTTTCCGAGCTCATGCCCGTGGTGTAACAGTGACTGTGTAATGTAATTTTGAAAAATGTATAGATTGGGAGGAAACGTTCTCGAGGGAGTGCTCCTGTAATGACGACGAAATAAATTGTACTCAGGCCGGCTAGAAGCCACCATCGTACAGGCCGCTGTCTCTTTCAACAGGTATTAATGCAAGAACACTATTAAAAATCAACGCTATCACTAACATCTATCACTTCTACAGTCAAAAGATACTCTAGGTACCCATGACCCGCATTGATCGGTAATCTCGTTCGTGAGCTCGTTTAAGGCAGACAGAACAACACAGGTACCAAAAAGCAATCGTTTATCCACTTCTGCTCAAGCCATTCTGGTTTATAAGACTTCAAATCTGGTTGCCTTCAGGATTTGAACAACCTGTCCCGTGACACCCTAACCCATCACCAGAGGCAGGCTACCTCAACACTGACAACAAATTGTTATTTGGAAACTGAGAACTGGCCCGGGGAAAGATTTTGCCGCGTCATTTTTGCACATGTCTTTGGTTGGTGCCCACAACTTGAAAAAGAGAGAATACTTTCTTTTTGGCTCGGCTCGGTTGAGCGACGAATACATTGTAAGCTGCTTATTAACGTGCTTGAGTATGAATCTAGTGTTTCTTCTGTCCAGCCTCGCACTTGCTTGCTTCAAAAGGAGGACATTCCTGGGGTAGCTACTCACGGATGTCGGGTTCTGGTATGGGAGCTAGTGAAAAGTAGATGTTTTGTTTGTGTTTTGCTCTCTACCTCGAAACATCTTTTAACTTTACTATCATAATATCAAGTGTTCCAACAAGTATGTATTCTGATATGTATTTTATTTCATGTTTAGAAACTGACTTTCTTTGTCCTACGCTCAAACGTCTTGAGGCGATTTGTTTGGAAGACATTATCAGGCATCTCATCATGGAGTCCACGGAGCGGGATTCCAGGATCTCTACACTATGACCAACGCTTGCTTGCAGCAACGGAAAGTCGCATACCCTAGGTTCTCCAAAGTGTGTAGGCTAAACTCACTAACGGTGAGAACCTTCGGATAAATGTACGTATTTCTGTAAGGGCTCCCGCAACCCTAGATATGATTCACCAAATACTGAGCAAAACGGTATGAAGCTTGCCAAACATTTGCTCTTGGCAAACGCTGTACGCCGCACGTGTCTGGACAACCGTTAGAAATCAGCAGAAGACGCTGAATCTTGCCCTGGAGACCTTTTCCCAAACCCCGATTTGTTCGAACATGAAACTTCCCTTTTGGGACACTGTCTTTCCCTTTCCTTTATAACTACACTCGAAGCAAGGTCACGAATTTCATTACTTTCGCCCCTGGGACTCGCCCTTAGAGATCTGAGAATCGATCTTCCGGTCCACTTTCTGACAATGAGGAGGCGGAAGACTTCATCGTTCCCATCGAAACCCCTCGAGTTTGTTATCTCGCAGAAATGGCGGTGGCCACAATCAAATGATCTGCAAAGACTCTTCCTCGAACCGCAAAGCTTCGTTTCCTTTTTTCTTCGTCAAAAGGGGAAACCAGAATTTCCTTCTCTCGCCCTTCAACTTTCAAAAGCATCAAAAGGGAATTAACGGCCTCCGATAAACCTGTCAAAACCTGTTTTCATTAGAACGGAATTAAAAGTCTTTTTTGCTTCCGTCATTTTGCATTTTTGTCCATAATTATCAATGGAAACAGGAATCACATTTCGTTTGACAGTACTACCGTCAAAAGAATTAGATAAGAGACACCTGGCTGATTAATATTTATAGATGAATAGAAAGATGTATTATTTACCGATCTAACTATTTCCATCTCGTATACACCCGCAAACATATGAGATTAATTTAACAACCCATATGAGGAGCATTTATCAGCTATGAGCAGCGTACATAGGTGGTGATCTGGTTTGCCACTGAAGTCATGGCCATTTGATTGAAGGTTTCTATTAGCTCTTAAGTAACAATAACGAGTCCATCAGGCTGTAAGAATGGCAAAGGTAACCTAGGATATTTCTAAATAACAAAGTGATGAGTTATCTTCAATTTTGTTAAAACTGCAACATCAGCAACGTACAATATGGGTGCTAAGCCTATTCTCATTAAAAGTGGCACTGTCGTAAATGCAACCAGCACAGAACTGTATGATATACTCATTGCCAATGGGAAAGTGGTAGACGTAGGACGCGATTTAAAACTGCTATTCGAACACGACGTGATAGACGCCAATGGGCAATACGTCTTACCTGGAGGGATAGACACCAATACGCGTCTAGAGGCCACTTCTAATGGTCTCAAACCACAAGACGATTTCTACCATGGGACAAGAGCTGGTGTGTCAGGTGGAACAACAATGGTAATAGATCTGGTGGTGCCACAAAAAGGCGAGAGCCTCTTGAACGCTTATTTAGATTGGAGAAACAGAGCAGAGAAGAAGGCTGTGTGCGACTATGCGCTGCATGTTGCGGTAACGTGGTGGGGATCACAAGTGGAGCAGGATATGGAAACTTTGACAAAACTATACGGCGTGACATCATACAAAATGTACATGGCGGGAGATTTCATGATGAACGACTCTGAATTGTACAATGCATTTAAAAAATGCGAATCACTAAACGCACTGCCTATGGTTCATGCTGAAAATGGGCTGATTATTAATGAAAATATCATGGATCTGTTGATGCGGGGAATAACTGGACCAGAAGGTCACGTGCTCTCAAGATCAGAAAATATAGAAGCTGAAGCAACCAACAGAGCTTGCGTGATAGCAGAGAACGTTGGTAGCTCATTGTACGTCAGCCCAGTGATGAGTGAGTGCGCCGCAGCGATGCTGTCTTTATGGAGAAATGCTGGAAATACTAGAATTTTCGGCGAGACTATCGCAGCTAGCTTGGGGACTACTTTTTCAAACGTTGCAGACTTTGGCTTATCTGCAGCGATGATTACCTGCCCTCCAATAAGCTCCAGCAAAAATAATCCACAATCACTCATGATGCGTCTTGCTGATGGTGACATTTCAACTGTAGGCAGCGGGAACTGCACGTTCAACAAAGCTCAAAAAGAAGTAGGAAATCAGAATTTTACTTTGATCCCAGATGGAGTCAATGGTCTTGAAGACAGAATGTCCTTGGTTTGGAATTTTGGCGTTGAAACTGGCGTTCTTTCAGCACAGCAATTTGTGGCTGCAACAAGCACTAATGCTGCCAAGATTTTTAATGTATTTCCCAGAAAGGGTTGCATTGCTCCTGGTTCAGATGCGGATATTGTTGTGTGGGACAGCAGGTTGGAACGCGTCATATCGAGCGTTTCTCATCATCACAATAATGATGTGAATATTTTTGAAGGGATCAAAGTCAAAGGGAATCCAACTTACGTCCTTGTCAAGGGGAGGGTTTGCTACGCCAATAAGGAGCTGTCAACGTTGAAGGGTTGGGGAGATTTTGTCAGTCTGCGCTCCTCACAAACTGAGGAAGATTGCTCAGACACAACATGTGCGGCTCTGACTTCAACAACGCGTTTGCCGTATGATAGTGCTGCAGGTGCAACTGGAGACTGCATCAAGAGTGACAAAGTAACTGAGTTTCTTGAACCACAGCTGTTGAATTTTCAAGAGAAAAAGTGCGCTGTTGAGGCAATGAGGATGATATGCATGAAAGTTAATCTGACGCTTTTGGCCTTGTTCAAGGTGAGAATCAGACTACTCAGAAATTGTAGTTGGTCATTCTGTGTGCTTCTTAAACGTCCATATGTTTTCATAGACTTAGTAACATAACATCCCCTGCAACAGTCCTTCTCCTTGGAGCAGGAGTGGAATCAGCCATCTGAAAATAGCCAAACAAAGTGGTATTCTTTCAATCTCTGGGTAACAGGATTCCTTGGAACACTATTGTTGCATACTTAACAATACCTTCCCTTACTGACCGTGATCTCAAAGTGCCTACTGATTGAGATTGCCATCCACAACCCCAACCTTCTATGTGTGACACTCAGTGCAGAGCCACAACATGTCTCAACGGTGTATTTGATGATTGATAAATATATTTGTTTGCCTACAGAGTCACGATATAGAAGCCACCAACGAAATATCAAGAGCCAACTTTCAAATTATTTTGTCCAAAGTTTGCGGACTATCAGCGCTCAGTAACAGACAGGTTGACGCCATTGTCAGAGGTTACGGAAATGGTGATTCAGTTCGATACATCGATTTCTTGCAAGCTTGTGAATACCTATACTGCACTAAGAGACAATGATTGAGTTGTCCCACTATTATTTTTTTGTAAAACCTAATAAAAATTTGTTTGTTAATACAGTGATTGAGCAGTGATATAAACAGCATTCATTCAACTGCAATAAGCCAAAGATGATTCAAGAAAAAAAAAAACCAATATTCTTGGGGAGTCGATTCACTTGGCAATGCCTCATTTGCATTACGCGACTGACGAGCATTGTAAAAGCGCCATTTGAATTTTGATTTGACATTTGATTTTGAAGACTTCTTCTTCATGGTTCACGTCAACACCTGGCGGTAGAGTCCTCGTTGCTGAGTTTGCCGAGCGTCGTGTCGTGAAAAAAAAAAGAAAAAAGTACTTATCGACCCAAAAAAAGTTCAACAAGAACTCACGTACATACCTCATACACACATTTTTTTTTTTTTTTTTTTTTTTGAGTTTTCTTCTTTCTCAGAAATTCCAAAAATACGGGTAATAGGTTGTATCAGAAGAGTCCTCACGTCCAGGCTAGCACAATTTGGGATTTTATCATCGTAAGTCCTTTGTGGAAGGAGCGTGGGATTGACCATTAATCTTCTCCTTCCTCAACCTTCGAATTCAATTGATCATGTTGATGTATGTACGTTTGGAACGGCCTCTTCAAACGCTCACCACTTCAGAAGATTCTTTCTTGGAGAGGAAAAATGGGCGATTTTTTTGTTGAGAAAATGGAGTTCCATTATTTGGGTTCAGAGGAGCCTACGGCAGGAGGAATGTTGGGACAAATCGGCGTACAGATGTGGAGAAAGAGAAAGATACAAATATGTGAGTAGGATGAAGAAAACCATCTTTCTGCAGCTGCCAGGATCATTGCAGGCAGAAGAACGCCTACAGCAATGACTTTAGGAACTGAAGGGTTTTCTCAAAATGTGGGAGAGTAGTCCTGAAATAACGCCCACCTGGGTGCCTCAACCTGATCTATACAAGGGGGTTGTTAGAGGGGTGCATTTACTCCCACCACTGTCCCAAACCCCAACTTACCAAACCGTGATCAAGGCGTCACTATGAGCTGGAGGAGTAGAGTAGCAATGAATATACATAAGTAAGGAAAAACGTCGTTTCGTCAGAGGTTGAATCACAACACAGCACCGTTGATTGGAAAAAGGTAGTATTCCTTAAATATTACGTTTGGAAATATTGAGAAGCCACACACCGAGTTGTCTATACAAAAGCTAGAGCAAGAATGACGCACATGCCTGGTGATGTTCTGCACATCCTCCGTCAGACGAATCTGACAGGTAGTGCACTCAAGCGGCCCTTTCGAGGACCAGATATGTTGTTAATTCTCATACCATGTGTCCGCAGGAAATAATCGATGAATCTTGATGCTAGTTTTAGTGAACGGTTCCCGACACATTATATGCATACATCGGACTTTTTGTAGGTTTTGACTACATAACAGAGCCAAAAATTCCGTTATGAATGTAAATGATTCGCTACGCGTATTTCCCCAGGGAGCTAAGCAGAATATGCAATATGGTGTAAAAAGCCTTAATGTATTAGTCCCTCTTAAGGGAATTTTGCTGAATATAATGTAAAAGTCGGCTCGATTCTTCTTCATTAGGCAAGTTTCTTGTCTGGATTTTAAAATACTTAAATATACGATAGTACATTGAGTGAGCGTGAGGTAAATTTATTAACAAAGGCGATATTAAGATTGACGATTGCGCAGTCATTTATATTTGTTCAGAGCTTCTCTTGTCAAAAAATGATTGGCACATGATTGATTGTTCATTTGATTTCAATTTTTTTCATGTATTTGAGAGTTTTGCATCTTCTCGATTTCAGTACTGCTTGAGTCTTTTACTAAGCCCGCTTGTTCAGTCAGTGGATCCAATCTATGGCCAATGGTGGCAGCCTTGGACACTTCAGCCGCATTGAATTTTCGTTGGACAAAATTTAAGCCACCAAAAGGAAAAAGGAGGTTTTTCTCGTAAACGAATTGCCTCCATTTTTGTACCGGTTCTGGCGTCAAGAGCCTCACTTTGTAATTGAGATAACTAACGTGCCTGTAATTTAAAGGAAAAAGTGTTTATTGCCCGTTATTATCTCGCCGAACCGCAAGATGATATGAAATTATATAAACAGTATTCATATACCTGCAAAAAGCCATTTCATCACTGGATTCGGCATCCAAAATTTAGTTTAAAATAATACCCCACACGCTTAAGTACCAGAAATCTTAAAAGCATTTTCAAAATGGGTAGACAGATACCCATTTTGACCCATAACCTCGTCCAGAGGGCGCCAATCGTTTCCGGACCCATTTCATTGGATTCAGCGTCCATAATACGAGTATAATGGAAAAGCATAACCCACACGCCTAGATAGCCAAAAATCTCGAAAATTCGTTTTTCAAAATTTACATTTTGACCCCTAACCCACCCAAATTTGGGCTGATCGGGCTGGAAAGTTCCGAGGTCCAACTAAAGCCAGAAACGGACCCCTGACCAAAATTTCAGATTTCTAGAAAATTGTCTACTGCAAAAAACGGCGCGGACGGTGGACGGACATTTTAATTTTTTGATCTAAACACCTTGAAACGTCCAGAAAACATTTTTGGGCCGAATCGGAGAGATTAACATTTTGCATGTTCAAGGAATAACCACCCAAAAGCAAAAAATAATATTCTTGGAAAGAGTTGATTCACTTGACGTCGGGTATTTGTATAACGCGACCGACGGGCATCGTGAAAGCGCCATTTGACTTTTGATAAGCATTTTCCAACGTTTTTCGCATTTCTTCTTCAAGTTTTTCTTCTTCAGTGGTTTTAGGAATTTCTGTCATGCCCGTAATGCCGAATTTGGGTATAAAGCGGCATGGAGAGTCGTAATTGAAATATTTTTCCGTCGTTAAAGAAGCTGTAGAGGCCAAAACAGCGATCAGTTTTTCGCTAGGATACTACAGGGTGTCTCAAAATGTGCTCACACTTCGAATGATGAAAAGTCCTTTATTAATGAAATAATTAAATTAATTCATTTGTCATTAAAATGAATTAATCGCCATAATTGCACGTACTGGGGTCCTGTAAATCCTCGTGTAACACTTGAACACCATGTAGACTTGCCAGGAGTAACAGTGTGGTGTGGGATATCCGCACTAGGCATCATAGGGCTATTTTGGTTTATTATTCCAAAAATAATCAACCTATGTTTTTTATTAACGGAACTGTCACTGGTGGGAGCTACCTGAACTTGCTTCAGGAGTTTGTTGGTTCACAAATGTCTGAGGTGTTGGGTGATGACGGCGACATGTACCTTCAGCAAGATGAAGCACCTCCCCAGTACCATCGCGATGTACGAGCTCACTTCGATGCAGCTTTTCCAGACACATGGATTGGCCGAAGGGGTGCCATTGAATGTCCTCCACGCTCCCCGGACCTCACGCCCTTGGACTTCTTTTTGTGGGGATATCTCAAAGACAAAGTTTATCGCACCAAACCAAGAACAATATTGATGCATTGACAATGGAAATTGAAAGACAAGGTCGCGATATTCCTAATGACATGTTTCGTGACGTTTGCGAATCCCTTGGTGGGCGTTACCAGCGTTGTCTGGACACTTAATCACATTTGTCTTCTGTATTCCATTTCGCTGTATGTTCATAAATAAAGGATTTCTCGTCATTCGAAGTGTGAGTACATTTTTTTGAGACCTGTAATACAATTTTCATCGTAGGCACTTGTAAACTTACCAACTCCTGGGGGTAGAGTGGTCCGGCTGTGCTCGTCGCTGAGTTTACCGAGCGTCGTGTCGTGAAAGGCGGTTTTAAACGAGGCCAAGTACGGGTTGAAAAGGGTAGTTTTTACCCCAGCGAGTTTCGTTCTTTCTTTTCGACCACAAACGCGATCACACCTGGTGCACTTGATGCAAACAAAAAATGCAGCAATTCTCCCAAAATGGTTTATTACTCCATGGAACAAGACTAAGGGAAGAACATTGAGTGTGGAATGTTCCGGACTCATTCCAATCGATTTAGCGTCCAATATTATACCCCATACGCCCAGATCGCCGGAAATCTCGAAAAACCAATGTTCAAAAAACATTAATTTTACCCTGCTGGCCGATCGGGCTGATGACTGAAGCCGGTAAGAGAACCCTGACAAACATTTCGGATTTTGATTGGTTATTCCGTCAACCTATGTTTTCATGCAAAAAGTCAATCTCTGGGCGTTTCAAGGTGTCTAGTTCAAAAAAGTTAAATATCCGTCCACCATCCACGCCGACCTTGGTAGTAGAAAATATTCTAAAAATCTAAAATTTGGGCGGAGTAGGGGTCAAAATGTAAATTTTGAAAAACAAATTTTCGAGATTTTTGACAATCTAGGCGAGTGGGGTATAATATTCCATTAAATTTTGGACGCTGAATCCAATGAAACGGGTCCCGGAACGATTGACGCCCTCTGGATGAGGTTATGGGTCAAAGTGGGTATTTATCTACACATTTTAAATATGAGTTTTGAGATATCTGGTACCTAGGCGTGTGGATTATCATTTTCTGGTAAATTATGGACGCTGAATCCAGAAAATGTGTCTGGGAACGATTGGCTCCTTCCGGATTAGGTTATGGGTCAAAATGGGTATCTATCAACCCATTTCGAATGTTTTCAAGGTTTCTGGTACCTAGGCGTGTGGGATATCATTTTCCACTAAATTCTGGACCCTGAATCGATTGAAATGGGTCCGGGACTCGCCACACCCACTGTTTCCTGAATTTTTCTCCATGTTGAAGAAACGAGTCTCCACGCGCCTGGTCCGAGGTGTAACCAACCCGTGTGAACAAATTTGCAGCGTTTTTGAGGTTGAAGTTGAGGTTTGAGGCCAAGAGGTTGATTATTAAAGAGATAACCCATCAAAATACTTCGGATTCAAGCCGTCAAGTGTGATCTAAGACGAGATAGAAACTTTGCTTACATATTCCACTGATGCGCCTAATGTGGACGCGTCCATGTTTTGATCCGTATTCACCTCTTTTCACCCCAAAAATCGTCTACCGTGACGAAAAGCAGTAATATTGAAACCGGTCGTTTCACTTAACAATTTAAATAAAGAAACGGTCAGATTTTGAACCAAAACGTGATAAGCGATTATAAAAAACACCGAGGCAAAGACAAACAAATTTGCTATTTTTGTACTTAAAGCTCGCTCTCGAATGTCTTGGTTCTGCATTTGTACAGAAATTATGTCATACTTAATTATAAACAGAATAAATAAAATGCATTAGAACACAATCAATCACCTTCGTTAAGGTAAACAAATCGTTTGTCAACAACTATGTTGCTATAGAACGGCAGTCTGGGAAAAATTCCACAGTATGTACTTTAATTAGAACTGATTATTATTAGCTGGTTTATGATTGAATTAGCATACAACATGCATTTTCTTGAGGCACAACCAGTGGGCAGATTGGTAATATGAGGTCCTAATGGCTGCTTAGAGATAATCCACCGGGAAGGGTACAACAGAATACGCTTAATAGCCAATTGTCCATAAAAATTAATAGTTGAGTTTACCCAGGAGCAGTTGCCCCGCTATTCCGGTAGACAGCTCTGTCATTGGGTGACCAACACAAAGTAGCACAGGTTTGACACACGCATTGTAGTTGTTGTTGCAAGCTTGCATGCTGCCGCACTAATAAACACGCTGACGCAGACAACTAGTGAGTTGATACCCACCTTCGATACTTTTGCTAATGCATAATTAAATGAAACATTAAATGAACCGAATTAGTGGGGTTCATATCGTTATTTTTAGTTAAGAGGAGGTTTACGTTGTTATTTTTAGTTGGTGGTTTGAGGAAGTAGATCAAGAGAACGTAACAGCCTGGTAGGTTCGTTATTTTCCAATGATCGAAAATGTCGATATTGTGAAAATATCGGTGTTTTTTGGCTCCCTTTCTGGGTGCTCTAAGGTAGGGATGCGACATCGACCACAAAACATCGATATGTAATATTAAAACAACTTACAAGAAAACAATCTCTAACTCCTCCAAAATTAAAATAACAAAAATAAACATGAAAGAAGGTACAAAATGATTAAAAATGTTGTGGGCGAAAAAATTGCTTAATATAGCATATTTAATGGCAATTACAGCAATTATAGGCTGCATGCTGTCGCCGTCAAATTTAGCCAAGAGTTTTGATGGAGAACAGAAGAACACGAGATAGACAGATGTGAGAACCTAGATAGGTAGTACCTTTCTATTCTGTGAACCCAGGACTAGAACAGTCTAGATCCTAGAAAGAGAGCGTGTTCGTGTGTTGTTTATAAGTTATACCATCGATTTCAAAACATCGATGTTGAGTAAACATTGGTATCAAAGAATCGATGTTGAGTAAACATAGGTTTCAATACATCGATGAATAAAACATCGATGTTTTATAAAAAACCATCGATGTTTCAAAACATCGACTTCGATGTCGCATCCCCACTTTAAGGGTCATAATGGTGTAAGTAGATACAAGTCGTGAATTGTGTTTTTTGGATGCAATAGAAGCGCTCTATGAAGTTCATTTTCGCGCCATCATTTCAGAATAATGTATTGTAATATCCTTCTCAATCACGGGGTGGGTACAGTTTTGGCAGTTAGGGTTGTCATTCATACCCCTTCCGTTCCTTATTTCCTCTTCCTACTTTTAATTTATACTATTATTATAATATTATAGGATATATATCACATGATAATGGTAGGTTCTTTGGGTCATTTGCAGCGACCTTGTACGCAGGAGAAACAAGGCCCTACACTGGTCATCAATAAATCCCACTTGATTAGGAATGACAATGGTCAAGCTCTTCACAATCATGGCCGCTAGAGCCATTATTGCAATGCCAACTGTTAGCTCTTTAATGGGCCAAAAATCGTAATGGAAACCCCTACGTAGGCACCCTCAAGGCTCATGCCAGGTTGCTCATAGGGACATAGTTTGTAGCTACCCTCTCCACCAAAAGGAGGCCTCTGCTTTTTTTTTTTTTTTTTTTCTTCGGAGGAAGGTGAGGAAAATCTTCATAAGATATCGGGGGGGACCGCAACCAAAGACCCGGGTATGTGGAGATTTTTACCCACTAAAAACCTCACCCCCTTTTCCCACGTTGGGGCCCAGCCCGGAACTGTTTGACACATTACTTCAGGCTGGGTTCCGATTTCTGCCTGCTAGCTGGTCCCGTTTGCCTGCAGTTCCCGTTGCCGGGCCCTTTCCTCGACGAGCTTGCCTTCCAGGATGTTCCGGATGTACCCTGCCACGGCATTCCACTTTGCCTGGCTTTCGAGCATCCTGGTCATCATATCCTCGGGGGTGGGAGGGCTGGTCATTTCTAGCTCCCTTGCAATTTGCCATCGCTCTCTCTCCCACCTCTCGCATTCGAAGAATGTGTGTTGAGCGCTGTCCTCTTCATTGGTGCAATGTAGGCATCCTGGAGATTCCACAATGCGCATCCTATGGAGATACTGATAGAACATCCCGTGACCCGAGAGGAACTGCGTTATATGATAGTTAACTTCACCGTGTTTCCTCTCTAGCCAGGGACGTATATTGGGCACCAGTCGAGCCGTCCATCTTCCTCTTGTTTCTGTCTCCCAGATTTCCTGCCAGGAGTCGAGTGTGTGTTCCCGCTCTTGTTTGGCTAATTGAGGCCGTGGCTCCTCTTCCCTTCGCTCGTACATCCTTTTCCTCTCCCTTGCAAGCAGATGTATTGGTATCAAGGAGGCCTCTGCTTTAGTTTTATCCTCATTGCTTCAAAGATATTGTTAATCTCGCTGGTCTAGTAAGGTTAGAAGGCCTTTGTCAGCCTTGTTTAGTTGGCAGCGCTGTCAATGTACGTGAATTATCTTCAACATCCCCGTGCTCTGCTCCCGCGTCTTTTTCAAACGCAGCTTCATTCCGAGTGTCCTCAAAAATGTTCGAAGACCACTTTTCTGGCAAGAAGAAAAATACGACATTTTATAAGTATATACTTCATTCACGGTCATTTGTATTCATGTAACATGATGTAGGGCTGAGACTCTTTATGGTAAATTTGATCGCCGACATTTCCAACCACCGAGGTTTGTCACCCAAGGCGCCTCCGCGGGTAAACACGGGTGGACAAGGTGCCGAATGGTTTGGGCAGGTGGAAAGGTAGAAGGAAAGAGAACGTAGCTCTCCCACCCCCAAAGCTCGTGTTCCTGGCACAAATTGAAATGTCAAGACCAACCCCGTGTCTAACCCCCCCTACACGACCGTTTGCCGCCAACCGTCTCAAGGAAGTCTTGAATGAAATATGAATTCAGTCGGTGGATGCCTCAGACTATTTCCTCCCTTCAAGATGCTTTCCATTGGATGAGATGTGTAGAAAAAATAATATAATTTCAGAAAAATAAAGAAACTAATCAAACAACGTTCTTTGTGATGAATTCATTGTTCTTAGGAAAAATAGTCGGACTTTTTATTCATTTTGGCCAATGAGCATCGAACAGGACTACTGATAAAGATTAAGAGAATTTATTGGAGGAGAGCTGAGACCGATAAAATGGTCTGGTTGTGACGTCACACAAAACAGGTAAGATTTCTGTGGTCGCACGAATTTCCAGCTATTCAAAAATGATAACATCATTTCGTGTAAGACTATCTAGTTACAGAAACGCATATTACTTTGGACTGGAAAAAAATTTACCTTTTATTTAAATAACTATTTAATTACAGGAAGTGGCGACACTGAGTCAGAACTCTGCGACTCATGCAAGAACATATTTATTTTTTACTCAATATTCCTATCAGAAAAATACACTCTTTTTTTCACTTTCAAAATTGTATTTATGCTTTTTTATATGTGTATATTCCCCCTCTGAGCCAAAAACAAAAACGCTGCAAATTCATTCACAGAGGTTGGTTATTTCTCGGATCAGCAGCATGGAGACTCATTCCAATCGATTCAGCGTCCAAAATTTAGTGGAAAATGTTACCCCACGCGGCTAGGTTCCAGAAATCTCGAAAACACACATTCAAAATGGGTAGATAGATGCCCATTTTGATCCATAACCTCTTCCGGTGGGCACCAATCGTTCTTGGAGCCGTACCATTGGATTCAGCAACCCAAATATAGAGGAGAATGACACGACTTTTGTACATAGGCTCCGTTTGGGTCCTGCTTTTTCGTTTTGTCTCATCCCCTCACGTCATAACTGTCCAGTAGGATCGATTCCATCGAAACATCAATGTTTTAGCTCCGATGTTCGATTTTGAGTAGCCAATATAATCTGTCATTCATGTTTTACTTAGTTGTTGTGGTTTTGGTTTACTGTTCCTTGAATACGACATTTTGCGTTTCAAAATGATCAATGAAGCAGCAACACAAAAACTAAATGAATTTGTCACCCTGGTTGTGGTGGTTTTTACCATATTTTGTCACACTTTCATTCAAAACCGAAAACTCAACGAGATTTTGCAATCGTGTTACTACTTTATAGTCCTTTTATAGGACATGAAACCCATATGAGTTTGCCTTTAGCTTGGTGCGGCTACGTTAGCGTCGGCTGAATCCGTTACATCAATCCAAAATAAGTTTATATAATGTTAGATGTTATGTTGTACAGCCCGATTATGGCGACTTTACTCAGACGCCTTGCCCCCATTTGTTGATCTGCTACTGCGTGTTACTGTGTTCAGGTCTTTTTATTAACAGTCGAATCCTAATACAGTGTATATTACCATGAGTTAGATTCTTCGCCTTAGTTTAGTATATGTTCAACTGACTACTGTTACATTTTGGTAAGTGGTAAATACTCAGTATAATGCTGACATCTGAAAGATTGAGCTCCAACGCTGGTCACCTGAGAATTGCGTTTATGATTGAAAACCCTGAGATTCCGAAATATAAAAATATGAATATAATATAAAAATCGTCAAACATCGGTATATAGATGTTTTTTGGTCGATATTTCACTTACATGTCACATCGAATTGAACGCCCGAGGTAACATCGATGCTCATATCGATGTTTAGCCTTCGATGTCAGAGGCCTTAGCATTAGACCTATTATAATTGGTTTCCTTCAATTTGTATGCCAATTATTGCAAATGAGGACATAGTTTAGGGTAAAATTTTGAGTTTTGGACATGGGTTTCGAACCCATTAGGCTCACGGGTGTGTGGGGTGTCGTTTTGGTTGGTTATTCCTTGAATCCTATTTCCAAGTCGGTTCTCAAAACTTTTCAGCCCAATCGGACCAATTTTGGGAGGGGTAGGTGCCAAAATCTGTATTTCGAAAAATGAATTTTCTAGATTTTTTGTAATATAGGCGTGTGGGGTATCATTTCCCATTAATTATTGGACGCTGAATCCAATGAAATGGGTCCCAGAACGATTGGCACCCACCGGAAGATGTTATGGATCAAAATGGGTATCTATCTACCTATTTTGTATGTGTTTCAAGACTTCTGGTACCTAGGCCTGTGGGGTATCATTTTCCAATAAATTTTAAACGCTGAATCGATTGGAATTGGACCGGGATCCACCACACCCACTGTTTTCCCCATTTCCCCATGTTGAAGAAATGAGTCTATGCGCCTGGTCCGAGGAATAACCAACCCGTGTGTGAGATATTGCAGCGTTTTTCACTGGGTATTGGGCGCTGAATCAATAGAGAGGGTTTTCTGACCGACCACCGCAAACGGAAGCAAGACAGGTGAAAATTGATTTTTCTCAAGTGGGGTTTTGAAATTTTATGGGGAGCTAGGTGTGCCGGATGCAGTTTTTGATTACTTCTTTGCCTCAACCTGTTCTTAATTTCAGAGAAAAAGTTTTTTAAAGAATTTTTTTCTCTACATTTCATTTGAGGTTTTCTGTGTTACAATGATTGCAGTTTTGAAATGATTTGCATACTCACTTGTCTTCCGTCGCTGATGGGAGCATCCTTCAATAAGAACCCACTCGAATAATAAACCCAACACTGTTCATTGATAAACGGATTGATCAGAGCTCACCGTTCACGGGAAATCGACTCCACAAAGGTAAGAGAATGACTGAACACGGTTGTACAGCGAGGAAAACACCGATCGGGAAAAACCTGCGGGGGTGAAATAGGAAATGAGTTCGATAAAAGGCGACGAGTGCCACCCCGAAGAGAGTTGGCCGTCAGGAAATATTCTCTCACTTATCAACTTGTTGTTCGTTGCTTTTCAAAAGGCTCATTGTTCTTCAGGTAAATGGTACGAATGAAGTTGTGGGTGGTTTTGAGTTTGAGGCCTCCCACACTTATTGACAGGGGAGTCATGTTCACATTCACCTTCCTCTAATTCTGTGTTGTTCATGAATCAAAATCACCTCAGCCAAAAAAAAAAAAAAAAAAATCCATTTGCTTAATAAGAGAAGGTATATTTTTAAATATTTACCTACATATTAAGTGTGTTATATCATTTTACTTAATAATTAAATCCCTCAAAACACCCCTTTTTGACTTTCACCGGGCCGTGTGGCCCATGACAGTCTTCCCTGATTGGGGAGCCCTGCTCCATGACCAAATTTGGGCGGGGTAAGGGTCAAAATTTGTTTTTTGAATAATGGATTTCGAGTTTTTGGGCGATCTAGGCGAGTGGGGTATCATTTCCCACTAAATTTTGGACGCCGAATCCAACGAAACGGGTCCCAGAACCATTGGCACCCACTGGAAGAAGTTATGGGTCAAATTGGGTATATATTACCCATTTTTGAATATGTGTTTTCGAGATTTCTGGTACCTAGGCGAGTGGGGTATCACTTTCCACTAAATTCTGGACGCTGAATCCAATGAGACGGTTCTCGGAACGATTGGTACTCTCTGGATGAGGCTATGGGTCAAAATAGGTGCCTATTTACTCATTTTTAATCTTTTTTTTTTCGGAAACCAGAGAAAAGGTTTTAACTAATTACTGCAAATTGGTGAAATTCAGTTCTTGCCCTAAATATAATTGAATGATGCGTAGTACTTGATTCACAGGAGTAATATACCGTGGTGGGATAATTTTCAGTGGTTACCGTTGCATTCCCCTTCGAGAATATTATTTAATAAAATGTTTACCAACCTCTTTTCACCCCAAACTCACAACAAAACAACCCATTCCCTTTGTGATGGTAATATTCATCACGGAATATTAATAAAAGTGGTTTTCTCCAGACGTAGCAATTCCATTATAATTGATTTCACCGCCGCAAAGGAACTGAGTGACAGTAAGGGACAACTGGAATCCTATTTCGAGCCAATACAACCGCAAATCCGTTCTATCTCGATTTCCTAAATTGAAGTCTGCAAGACTAGAACCTGTCAGTTAAATTACTTCATCCCCGACAACAGTTGGACTCATTGTCAATCAGAAACAGTTCCATTTGTTGTCATTCATAGAAGGTTTCCCACAAGTTGTTCCTCCCCTCCTAAAATAATCCAAATCGTAGTAAACAGAGGCTTCAAAGTTTTTTTTTTTTAATCCTCGTTATATTTTTCTAAAAATCTCAAATATCATATTTGCGCACCCCGCGTAATTGCGCAATCAAACACAAGTGACGTTATTTTTCTTATTTTAAATGGGAACCCCAACTGTTTGTTGCATTTTCAGATTCTTTCCGAAATTTCATGAAAATTTGATCCCCCAACCAATTTTTTTTTATCGTGCGCAACCCCTAAAACTGCCAGATAGAGGATGATGGTTAACTCTAATCTAATGAGTGGCACATTAGTTTTTTTGTTTTTGGTTGGTTATTCCTTGAATAATCAACCTATGTTTTCATAAAAAATGTCAATTTCCCCGATTCGACCCAAAATTTTTTTCTGGGCGTATCAAAGTAACTAGAACAAAGCAAATGTCCGTCCGCCGTCCGTGGTGATTTTGCTAGTAGAAAATTTTTCTAAAAATCTAAAATTTGTGCCAGGGGCTTGTTACCGGCTCTAGTAGGTCCTCGACACTTTTCAGCCCGAACGGACCAAATTCGGGCGGAGTAGGGCTCAAAATGTGTTTTTTAAGAAATGGATTTTCGAGATTTTTGGCAATCTAGTTGAGCGGGGTATTATTTTCCAATAAATTTTGGACCCCGAATCGATTGGAATGGGTCCGGAACCCGCCACACCCACTGTTTCTCCGATTTTCCCCATATTCGACGTCTTAGGCGTGTGGGGTATTGTTTTCCACTAAATTTGGGACGCTGAATCCGATGAAATCGGTCTCGGGACGACTGGCGCCCTTTGGATGAGGTCATGGGCCAATATGGGTACCTATCTACACATTTTGATTGTGTGTTTTTTGAGATTTCTGGTACCATGGCGTGTGAGGTATCGTTTTCCACTAAATTTTGGACGCTGTCGGGTCCCAGAACGATTGGCGTCCACCGGAAGAGGTTATGGACGCTGAATCCATTTTTAGTCTCTATGTGCCAGGTCCGAGGAATAACCAACCCCTGAGTATGAATTTGCAGTGTTTTTAGTTACAACACTTTTTACTGAAGACTTTAAAACGTTAACAATTATTCGGTTTTGGACATAATTGCCGACATGGTCTATTTTTATTGAATAAGTTATGTTTAAAAATCATCTAAATCGGTTAAGCCTTTCTCGAGTTGTAGTCGGCCCTCCTCTCTTTTTTTTGTTCCTAAATGAGACCTAAAACGACCGATTTCGATGATTATAACGGATGGGTATTTTTATCTATTTCAATGAGGGCTTGAAATTTGACGACATCGACAGTCATTTTGCAGATATTACGTTACTGGGCGAGTGACGAACTGTTTTGTTTTATCGCGCTAAATATAGCCGCTTAAAAAGTTGTCGACTTCTCCTCAATTCATTCGTGGCCACTTTCGGATCGTTTTCAACACTGAGAAACGGTCCCGAAATTAGTTCGGTTGGAAACTTTTCCGTCGGTATTTCCCCATTGTTCGCCTTCAACTTCTTTACCCGAGTCCTCCGTTGTTTCGTCGAGAAAATTTTCCGATACAAAATGTCATTCCAAGTTCTCTTTATTCGCCTTCTCGAGTATTTCTCGTCCGGCTCTTTCTCGGTCTTTTCAACACTTTGAGCGAATAAAACGCCCATTCGGGGCTCTTGACAAAACCTTTTTTTTTTTTTTTTTTTTTTTTTTTTTTTTTTTTTTTTTTTCTTCTTCTTCTATTTTTCTCACCTTTTGTCCGAGCAAAATACGCGAACCTGTGAGTAATTAATTAACGTTGAAAGCCTCATTCGAATGAAAAAAAGTAGAAGGGAGAAGGAAGTCTCTGAAGTCCTCGGGAAAAATGTTAAAGATCAAGGAGATTAATTTCATCAATCTTTTTTCCCATCTTGGTGCTATAGCAAAGTTATTCGTCCTTTGCTCAATTTGTAGGTCGATCGCACTCCGACCGTACCTAGGTTCTCTGCACCTCACGTGAGCTACAGGAAATGTCCATGAAAAACTACTCTTTTGGTTGGATATTCCTTGAATAATCAACCTATGCTTTCATGCAAAAAGTCAATCACTCGAAGATCTTCATGGATCAAGATCAAAATAAGCAATATGTTAGTCCGCCGTTCACACCGATTTTGGTAATATGTAAAGAGATAAAGCTGCAAATTCTTCTATAATGGTTGATTATCCCTTGGAGCAAGATTTTTTGGGAAAGCAGTGAGCGTGGAGTGTCCAGTACTATTCTATATACTCGTATATATTCTATCGATACGATATTCTATCAGTTCAAAACTTAGTGGAACATTATACCCCATACTCCAATCTTTTCTACAACCAAAAATCACAAAATCTGCAAATTCATACACACGGGTTGGTTATTCCTCGAATGGGGGAAACAGTGGGTGTGGCGGGTCCCGGACCCAATCCAATCGATTCAGGGTCCAATATTCAAAATGGGTAATATATACCAAATTTGACCCATAACTTCTTCCAGTGGGTGCCAATCGTTCTGGGACCCATTTAATTGGATTCAGCGTCCAAAATTTAGTGGAAATTGATACCCCACACGCCTAGGTAGCAGAAATCCCGAAAACACATATTAAAAATGGGTAATAAATACCCAATTTGACCCATTACTTCTTCCAGTGGGTGCCAATCGTTCTGGGACCCGGTTCATTGGATTCAGCGCCCAAAATTTAGTGGAAATTGATACCCCACACGTCTAGGTAGCAGAAATCCCGAAAACACATATTCAAAATGGGTAATAAATACCCAATTTGGCCCATTACTTCTTCCAGTGGGTGCCAATCGTTCTTGGATTCAGCGTCCAAAATTTAGTGGAGAATGACACTCTACTAGCCTAAATCGCCCAAAATCACGAAAATCCATTTTTCAAAAAACACATTTTGACCCCTACCTCCCCCAAATTTGGTCCAATCGGGCTGAAAATTTTCGAGGACCCGTCACGGCCGGGAACAGACCCCTGACCCAAATTTCAGATTTTTAGAAATTTTTCTACTACCAAAAACGGCGTGGACAATGGACGGCGTACGGCGGACGGACATTGACCTTTTTTGATCAGGACATCATGAAACGTCCAAAAAAAATTTTGAGCCGAATCGGAGAGGTTGACCATTATTATGAAAACATACTTAGGTTGATTATTCAAGGAATAACCAACCAAAAACCCACATTTGATATAGGTAGATAGGTACCCATTTTGATCCATGACCTCTTCAGGTGGGCTCCGGTCGTTTCGTATAGTATACGAGTAGTATACTATAGTATTCGTATAGTATCTCGTATATACTCGTATATCGCCAAAAATCTCGAAAATCCATTTTTCGAAAAACACATTTTGACCCCTTTCCCACCCAAATTTGGTCCGATCGGGCTAAAAAGTGTCGAGGACCAACAAGAGCCGGAAACGGGTTTCCTGACAAAAATTTCAGATTTTCATTCAAATTTCAGAAAATGTTCTACTACCAAAGTCGGCGTGGACGGCAGACGGACATTTGCAAATTTAGACACCTTGAAGCGCCCGAATCCAAAACGAAGGAACAGGCAAGTGGGACAATGATAGGTTGGAAGTTCCCGCCGGTGCGGGGTTCGCCTGGCTGCCCCTTCCCAGAGGGTGCAACCGAACCGCAATAGGCGCCCGGGATGTACGGGCTCCACCGTGTTCACTTGAGATCCCAACCCTTCCCCGCCACTACACTCAACCCCCTTCGTGTGTTTACAACTCATTAAACCCGGTCAAGAGCGGAGCCGCCTTCCCACGGGGCTCCTTCACAGGTCCGATCGATTTCCCCCTTTATACGATATTATCAAACTATCTGCTCCGTCAGCTCCGCCTCAAAGGTTCCTCAAAGCGGCTGAGGTTTCAATTCCCAGCGTCTCCGAATTTCCGACGGAGGCCGGTGAACTCGTGACGCGTCCAGGGTGGAATCGAAGAGTTGAAAGGGCGAATCACTGCGCAAAGAACCAATTTGAATACCAAGAACAAGTAAGAAAAAACGCTGCAAATTCTTACACACGGGTAGGTTATTCCTCGGACCAGGCGCATGGAGACTCATTTCTTCAACATGGGGAAATGGGGAAAACAGTGGGTGCGGCGGGTACCAGACCACATCCCAATCGATTCAGAATCCAAAATTTAGTGGAAAATGATACCCCAAACGCCCGGGTATCAGGAATCTCGAAAACACATATTTAAAATGGGTCATAAACACCCAATTTGAACCATAACTTCTTCCAGTGGGTGCCAATCGTTCTGGGACCCACTTCATTGGATTCAACGTCCAAAATTTATTGGGAAATGATACCCCACACGCCTAGGCACCAGTAATCTTGACACATACAAAATGGGTAATATATACCCAATTTGACCCATAGCCTCATCCAGAGAGTACCAATCGTTCCGAGATCCGTCTCATTGGATTCAGCGTCCAGATTTAGTGGAAAGTGATACCCCACTCGCCTAGGTACCAGAAATCTCGAAAACACATATTCAAAAATGGGTAATATATACCCAATTTGACCCATAACTTCTTTCAGTGGGTGCCAATGGTTCTGGGACGCGTTTCGTTGGATTCAGCGTCCACAATTTAGTGGAAAATGATACCCTACTTGCCTAAATCGCCCAAAATAGGTATTTGAAATGAGTTTTCGAGATTTATAGAGGCTTGAGCGTATGAGGTATCATTTTCAACTAAAGTTGGGGCGCTGAATTGATTGAAATAAGTCCGGGACACTCTCTGTTTTCTAAGCAATATAAAACAGTGAAATAATTTGCATTTTAACCACAACATCTAATGACGTGGCTAGCAGTCAACAAAAAATTCAAACTTTCTTTATTCAATACCGAAAAATATCATCGTCATCTCATAAATTAACTCATTCGTGATGAAATTCACCAGTATAACTTTTGACCATGCCACTTTATTTCCCCTCAGACGCGTCGACAAAGGGAAACTACGCTCAGTAATAATTTCCAGTCACAACGCGGTGATATTGGCTTCGCTTGCGCGAGCTCGGCTGAATTATTTTTATAATCTCAGACTGAGATATAAGGGGATAGAGAACACGTGACGCAATTTCAAGACGGTATAAATAATATCAGTCGCCGACAACGAAACGAATCACCAGAGTAGAATGGACAATAACTTCTTGCAAAGAATGCCTCGAATACTAAAAACAAGTTTCCATATATGTTCAGTCATCGCGGTTTGTGAAGTTCAGCACCTGCTAGAATGATTTTAAAAATTATGAGTTTAGAAATCACTTAATCTTGAGCTGATCGTTGCTGCTGAGAGATTTTTCTTGGCACATCACGAGGACTCGGCAGTTAACCAGTGACGGGAAGCGATATGTGGCAAAAGCGATCCAATCAGCGTGCCTGACCGCCTTGTGTTGAACAGACGTGCCTCGCTTGTGTAACGAACCCTCAACACGATACCGAAGGATGCGCTAATATTGGGAGAAGCAATACGAAATAATTTCGCTTTTCGAAAGCCCTCGAGAAGGGCGTGGATTGTCCATCGAGAGAGCGACTATGAACGGTAGTTGATGGAAGGGGTGGAGGAGCTAATCGGAGGATATTAGAGCTGACCCGGAAAATACCCTGCAGGCTCTTGAGTGAGTAAACATGAACTTCCTATTAAATCCCGTGATTGGCGATAACCTTGACGGCGCTCGAGATCATTAAGCATCGCTTTATTAGATTGTCAGCGAACACATCCGATCAAATTGCGCCAGGTTCCGAAATTAGAGTAGTCGGTTCGTTGCCGGGACGAGCTAACGTAATTAAGCGCCATGGGCGTCACAGGCATTTCTAAAAACCCTGCAAACTACTCCACAATGGAAGATTATTCCTTGAAACAGGTGTATGGTGAAAACAGCGAGCGGATATGGAGTGAATCGGAGAGATTGACCTCTGACATGAATACAGGTTGGTTATTAAATAATAAACAAAATTATTCAAATTCATACACAAGGGTTGGTAATTTCTCGGACCAGACGCATAGAGACTAATTTAAAAAAAAAAAATAGATTCAGCGTACATAACCCCTTCCGGTGGGCGGTAATCGTTCCGAGATCCATCTCATTGGATTCAGCGTCCAAAATTTAGTGGAAAATAATACCCCACTCGCCTGGATCGCCAAAAATTTCGAAAATCCATTTTTCAAAAAACACATTTTTACTCCTACCCCGCCCAAATTTGGTCCGATTGGGTTGAAAATTTCGAGGACCAACTAGAGTCAAGAACGGGTCCCTGACCCAAATTTTAGAAATTTTTCTACTACCAATGTCGGCGTGGTACGGCGGACGAACATTTGAATTTTTTGATCTAGACACTTAGAAATGTCCAGAAAATTTTTTGGGCCGAATCTGAGAAATTAAATTGTTGCATGAGAACATAGATTGATTATTCATGGAATAACCATCAAAAATCAGCACCCTTGCAAACTTCCTGGACTTTGTGTCGCAATGTAACAGCAGTTAGAACTTAACTGAGTATCAAATACTGAAGAAAGCTAATTTTATCCAAAAATGTTAATTAAGCGAGAACCATTTTTAATTAGGGTTTAAATAGTCTCCTGATATTTTCCATTTACAGCAAACCTCTCTCGTGCACTCGCAGATTCTCGTCGCGGATTAAAAGGTTCACCCATACAGCCGTCAATTTTCACCTAAAACGGGAGTCGAGATGAAAACCAGTCGCGAAAAGTTCTGATTGGAATTCAAATGAACTCCTCTCTTGAAAAGCTTCCGAGAGAGGGGCGAAAAGAGGATTTCGGCGCTTTTAGGCTCACTTGAGTGAAATGTTAGGAACGAAAACGGCCCAAGTTGCTCGCTAACGTTGACAGAACTAAGCCACGTTAGAAGCCTCGACGGTACAATGTTACCGGTTTTCCTTCGATTAAAAAATAATGGTTGATCAACGAGAAATTAATTCAAGAACCCTTTCATATTTTGCACCAAACAGAAAAAACGCTGCGAGTTCCTTCATAAGGGTTGGTTATTCCTCAGACCAGGCGCATGGAGACTCATTTCAATCGATTAAGCATCAAAAATTTAGTGGAGAATGATACCCCACACGCCTAGGTACCAGAAATCACGAAAACCCATATTCGAAATGGGTTGATAGATACCCATTTTGCCCCATAACCTTTTGAGTTGGCGCCAATTGTCTGGGACCCATCTCATTGGATTCAGCATCCAAAATTTAGTGGAAAATGATTTCCCACTAGCCTTGGTTATTAATTGGGAGAAACTAATGCAGCTGCTGGAAACCCTGGAATTTTCTTGACCAATTTGAGATTTTTCCAAACCAGTTCAAAATTATTCTAAACCAGTTCAAGGTTTCTCCAAACAAGTTTGAGATTCTTCTAAACCAGTTCAGGATTTTGAGGAGTTTGAGACTTTCCCAAACCAGTTTTGAGAATTTTCTTCTAGAACATTCTCAATAAATCTGCCCACGCAATATTTGATAGTAGAAGAATTTCTAAAAATCTGAAATTTAGGTCAGGGGTCCGTTTCCGGCTCAAGTTAGTCCTCAAAACTTTTCAGCAGGATCGGACCAAATTTGGGTGGGGTAGGGGTCAAAATGTGTATTTCAAAAAATGGATTTTTAAGATTTTTGGCAATCTAGGCGTGTGGCGTATCATTTTCCTCTAAATTTTGGACCCTGAATCAATTGGAATGGGTCCGGGATATGCCACACCCACTGTTTCCCCAATTTTCCCCATGTTGAAACAATGAGTGTCATGCGCCTGGTCCGAGGAATAACCAACTCCTGTGAAAGAATTCGCAGCGTTCCTGTCATTGCTCGACACACACCTTCTAAACACCATAAAATTGTCTGTGTTAACATTACCCTTCCAATTCACCTGAGGGTTTGTTTAATGATTCAAAACAATGGTTTGAAGCTACTATTTTGGTAAAAACTTTTTCATGACGACTAGTATTGCATGGCTGGCTCTTGATTGAGAAACATCGCACCTTCAACGGTACCTGACCTGAAAACGGTTTTCAGCTGCGAATACAATTGTGTGTCCTGGCAATGAGTACAGATACTTGTGTTGCATTTAGGCGTGTTGGGTATCATTGTCCTCTTAATTTTGGACGATGAATCGATTAGGATGAGTCTCCGTACTCCTGGTTCGAGGAATAACCAACCCCTTTGTAATATCACATGCTGGAGTCATATGGAAGGCCAAAAATCCTTCACCTCCTTCAAGACGTGGCGGTCGTGAGGGTTAGGTATAATCTGACAACAAATTCTTCCACGATGTTTGATTACTCTTAGGAGCAGGATTATAGCGAAAACAGTGGGTGTAGAGTATCCCAGACTCATTCTAATCGGTCCTGAATCCAACATATAGTGGAAACTGACACTCCACACGGCAGGGTACCCAAATACTCGAAACCCCTTCTACGGAATAGGTAGGTAGGTGCTCATTTTGACAAATACCCACTTACGGTGGGTGTATATTTATCAGTTCGGGACCCATCTCAACGGATTCAGCGTTCAAATATAGTGGAGAACGATACCACACATGCCTGATCCCCAAAAAGTCACGGAAATCAAGTTTCAATAAACACATTTTCATCCACCCCTCTGAAATTTGGTCCGATTGGGCTGGAATGTTTCGAGGACCAACTAGAGCCGGAATGAGGTACCTTACCATAATTCAGATTTTTTGAAAATTGTGAGTTAACAAAATGGTGTGGTCGGCGGACGGCGTACGGCAAGAGAACATACATAAATGCATGAATCATGTTAATGGATTACGGGTTGAAAAATAGGTTGGTTATTCAAGAAATAACCAAACAAAAGGGGTCAAAGCTGACAAGTATGAGATAAATTATACGTGGAATGGCATTCTCCGAATTCGAACAAGACACGATTTAAATTCCATCCCTGCTGTCACCATTACGATCTAACAGGAAAATTGTTTTGTTTTGTTGTTTTTCTTCCCACTTTCGTGACCTTGTTTTCCTGAACGGAATTTCCCTCTGGAGCTGTGAACGGGAAAAGTGGCTGAGATCAAGTTACCGTTAAGGGGGGTGTTATGTCGTTCTCAGCAGGCGTTTTCTCTTACACTTTTCCACCATTTGCTTTCTGAGATTCACATGAAAACTTTCGACCTCGGTCGCTGTCATCTTGGTTGGTTATTCATTGAATAATAAACCTATGTCTTCATGCAAAAAGATTCTCTCAGATTCGGCCCATAACTATTTTCTGGGCATTTCAAAAATGTCTAGATCAAAAAAGTCAAATGTCCGTCCGCCGACTTTGGTAGTAGAAATTTGTTTTTAAATACTGAATTTGGATCAGGGGTCCGTTCATGGCTCTAGTTGGTTCTCGAAACTTTTCAACCCGATCGGGCCAAATTTTGGCGGGGTAGGGATCAAAATGTGTTTTTTGAAAAATGGATTTTCGATATTTTTGGCGATCTAAGCGTGTGGGGTATAATTTTCCACTAAATTCTGGACGTTCAATCCAGTCAAATGGATTGGCGTCCTCTGGATGGGGTTATGGGTCAAAATGGGTACCTATCTACCCATTTTGAATATGTTTTTTTGAGATTTCTGGTATCTGAGCGTGGGGGGTTTCATTTTCCAAAAATTTTGGACCCTGAATCGATTGGAATGGGTCCGGGACCCACCACACTTTTTCCCCCCATTTTTCCCATGTTGAAGAAATGAGTCTCCATGCGCCTGGTCCGAGGAATAACCAACCCGTGTGAAAGAATTTGCAGCGTTTTTCTAAATACGCTCCGTAAATTTGTACGATGTTTCAGAAGAAAATTGCTTATAAATTGTTTCACTAAAAAAAAAAAAAAGGTTGTAATAGACTTTTGAACATGTGACTTCAACCCGAAACCCATTGAATTTCGAATTTTGATTTATTTACTACAAAGAAGGGAGCGAGGCTTTTCCACGCCTGTAAATTCATCTCAATGTCACCCGAACATCGAAGGTTGTTT
Organism: Cyrtorhinus lividipennis; assembly: GCA_019603395.1. Taxonomy (NCBI): domain Eukaryota; kingdom Metazoa; phylum Arthropoda; class Insecta; order Hemiptera; family Miridae; genus Cyrtorhinus; species Cyrtorhinus lividipennis. The sequence continues at coordinate 5,910,341 of CM034008.1, forward strand.
TGAAGAGGAGTCGGTGGCTCCTGGTATAATTTAGTTTATGAAAAAAAAGAAGCCGGAGCCCTCGTTCATCCCAATTTATTCATGCATGAGGGTCTCAGCGAGGTTTTTCGATTAAAAAGAGCTCACGAGCTTCAACTCAATGGACATTGACGAAGTTTGCAGGGGCATTTTCGCCTTTTTTCCCGTAGCAACCTAATTCGAACGCTCGTCCTATTGTAATTGTTCATATTGCGGGATTACTGCGAGAAAAGTTGACCGCCATTACACTTTTTGTGCTCGACTCGTGAACTTCTGCTTAATGGGTTTGTATTGTATCAACAGACTGAACATCAGATTCAGAAACGTTCATACTTTTGCTGACAGGAAAATCCATATAATCTGGCATTCTGAACTATTTGTAAGATGATAAACGTTGATTTGGTGTGTGTAGTGTCCAGTGGTCCATTTCTAGGGTTTATGCAGTTCTGTAGCGTTTTTAATGCTATCAAAGACATTAGGTATAATCGATTCGTTTATAGCCGGTTTGTATGGTTTTTGTCGGTAATGAGAACATACCATTTTCGGGAGTCGATTCAGTGCTGACATTTGTGGGGGAGAAAAACCGTACAAACGGGATATTTCCCCCACTTTTTGTTTCGCTTCTTCTCCGCCAGGCAGCGGCTCCTTGGTATTCTTTTTATCACTGACAAGCTATAGATTCTAGAAGTTGAAAGTTTCTGCGTTGTTCATATTTTCCAATCCATTGTTTTATTGATCTCCATTCGGTCTACATGTATTGTCAGCTACTTTTCGCTGCTTTTTTTTTTTTTTTTTTTTTTTTTTTAAACAAGTCAACTTTATTGTATTATTATTTGACTGTGCTTTTGATATCAAAAATGGGTAACTGTTGCATGAATTGTCCCTTAATCAATTGTTTGGTTGACATTATTTTGTATAGAAATTTGAGATCATCAAGTTGGGTCCCATTCAACTCTCTTGCTTTCAAACCTGTTGGCAGTTGTAAAGGAACCTAATTGTGAGTACACCTACCATTCTACAACCAAAATTCATTCACAGGAATTGGTTATTTCTCGGATCAGCAGCATGGAGAACCATTCGAATCGATTCAGCGTCCAAAATTTAGTGGAAAATGTGACCCCACACGCCTTGGGGCCGGAAATCTCGAAAACACACATTTAAAATCGGTAGATAGATACCCACTTTGACTCATTACCTCATCCAGAGGGCGCCAATAGTTCCAGGACCCGCCTCATTGGATTCAGCATCCAAAATTTATTCGAAAATGATACCTCACACGCCTTGATCACCAAAATCTCATTTTGATCCCTAACATCCCCCCCCCCTCCCTCCAATTCGGTCCGATCGGGCTGAAAAGTGAGCCAGAAGCCCTGACTAAAATTTCAGATTTTTAGAAAATTTTCTACTACCAAAATCAGCGTGGACGGTGGTTGGACATTTAATAATTTTGATCAAGACACCCTTTCAGAAACGTCCAAAAACAAATTTTGGGCCGAATCGGAGAAATTTAAATTGTTGCATGAAAAAACGTAGATTATTCAAGGAATAAATTACAATAGGTATCAACGGTTGTCCGGCTGTCGTTCCAATAATCGTTAATACTGTTTTCCCTGCATTTTTTTAACCCAAAACGTAGCTTCTACTCTTGCTTTATTAGAATTTGGAAAGATCCCTCGTGTAAATCTGTTACTTGTCGGGAAAAAGTTTCACAAATGAGGCTTCACAACGAAAACGTGAAAAAGAACAGGGAGGTCGTGTTGCAAATCATTGACTAGATTTGCAGCCAGAGCAGCCATTTGCTGCCGTCCAGTTGGCAAGTACTGGATACTGGCAATTAGTGCGGGTTCAGGGGACACGAGTTACGTCACAAATTACGTTGAGATAGCCGCCAACAGTGCTGAGTCGACGAAATGAATTCTAATCCTAATGGACGTAGAGTGATATGAGTTTTCACACCACGTTTTGTTGACAACACGCGTACAAAGGCGAGGACTACCGACTTTTTTCAATGAGAATTGTTCTAAGGGGTTGGTAGCACTGTCTCGACCACACGGTGTTCACAAGTTACGAAACGAAAGAGATGAAGGAAATAAAGGAAACTCCACACCGAGCGAGGAAAGGTTGAGGGCGGGTCCCTATTATTCTTCACAATATCCCCTCCGAGGCTCAGAGAATCGTGCTTCCACATTCTTCCGATCCTTCATTAGAGCTCGTCATTTAGGTCAGCCCAATCTCAGCGAGGGCGAGAGAATTCTGTCATTCTCACCGCCACAGGGACATTCCTCCTGTATACTTTGAAAAATGAAAGTTTTTTAAAGGCGTATATCAATCAGTTATTTTTCTGGTGAGGGTAAAATCAGAATGTTTGCATAATTCGCTAAATGTTAAATTTTGTGTCTACTAGGAGTGGACTGGAGTGCGTTCTGGAAACGATGCAGCTAGCCAACAAGTACAGAGGGAGGGATGGACTCTGAGGTTTGACTGCTTCCCTCACTGTGCAGAAGGTTACTGCTGAATGGACATCATGAAAGTTGAAGTTCTGGGACCCATTTCATTGGATTCAGCGTTCAAAATATAGTGGAAAACGATAACCCACACGCCTAGGACGCCGCAAATGTCGAATATGGGGAAAATCGGAGAAACAGTGGGTGTGGCGGGTTCCGGACCCATTCCAATCGATTTAAGGTCCAAAATTTAGTGGAAAATGATACCTCACACGCCTAGGTACCAGAAATCTAGCGGCCAAAAATTTCGAAAATCCGAAATTTTCGAAATACACATTTTGACCCCTACCCCGTTCAAATTTGGTCCGATCGGGCTGAAAAGTTTCGAGCACCAACTAGAGCCAGGAACAGATGACCTGACCCAAATTTCAGATTTTGAGTAAATTTTCTACTACCAAAATTAGCGTGAACGGCGGATGGACATTTGACTCTTTTGATCTAGATACCTTGAAACGTCCAGAAAATTGTTTTGGGCCGAATCGGAGAGGTTGACCATTATCATGAAAACATAGGTTGATTATTTAAGGAGTAACCAACTAAATTAAATTAAAAACGCTGTATATTCTTCCCTATTATCGACCAAGGGCGGTTTTAGCGTCCCGGGTTGTTGCCAACGCTCAGGTGTCCTGATCCGAGGATATTCGCCCTAACCGTATGTTTGACAAAAAAGTGATCAGAACGTGGTGGGAATCCGTGCGTGCCAGGCGCCAGTGTGTTTAGATTTCCTAGTACCAAGCTTCATGAGGATTTCTGCATTCGCACGTATGACGGTCATCCCGTAAGGGTGGCAACCACAAGGGAAGAGATTTTATTCCGAAACGCCCTTAAACTCCTCGCTAGAGATGGATTAATTCTGGTGCGGGCAAGCGTTGGGGCGTTAAACACCCCCCCCCCCCCCCTCGACTGACCCTATACTTCATGTGGACACAAACGTGATTGTCCTCGCCTGACCCACAGCTCCTGTCCATTCCGTCCTCTCCCAGGGTTCCACTATTATCACGGAAGAACGGGTTAGAAGGTCACTCCTGACCTTGCCTTGTCCTTAGTTGCCTAGAACAGCCCTTATAAACGCGTGAGACGGTTTATCACTTCGTCAACTCGTTGGTACTGAGACGTAGTTATCTTCATCTCCGCATCTCGCATTGCTCTTCAGATACAACTACAGCAACTGAATGGCAACCCTTAACCAACAACTGTGCCCACCATTTTGTATCCATTATTGAACTTGGTGAGTGTACCGAACGAGGCAGCCACGTGAGGCCCTTCCGAGCCAAGAAAAGTCCTCTTGCCAACAAAATGGATGCAGCCACCTACAATTCCAATATTCCAGGCAAATTAACGCAAAAAAGGCTGCAAATTCATTGACAGGGGTTGGGTATTATTCGGACCATCAGCATGGAGACTCATTCCATTCGATTCTGCGTCCAAAATTTAGAGGAAAACGATACCCCACTCGCCAGGTACCAGAAATCTCGGGAACCCACATCCAAAATTGGTAGGTGTGCACCCATTTTGTCCCATAACCACTTCCAGTGGGCGCCAATCGTTCCTGGACTCCGCCATCCGCCGTACGTGCCAATTTTGATAGTATAAAATGTTCTAAAAATCTGAAATTTTGGTCAGGGACCCGTTTGACCCCGAGGGGTCAAAATGTGTATTTCAAAAAATTTATTATCAAGTTTTTTGGCAATCTAGGCGTGAGGGGTGTCATTTTCCACTAAATTTTGGACGCTGAATCGATTGGAATGGGTCCTGGACCGTTTTGAACTGTTATTTATGGCATAATCAACCAAGAGCTCAGAATTGACCTCAGATTACCCCGAGACAAGAGATTTAAGAGTGCGTATCACTATATTATCTGCTCTCCTCGTCGCGGAATGATAATTATGGTTTGTCTGACAAAGCCTCCTGAGTATTGTCCGCCATGCGCTTCCGGAAACCCAGAGACGTACGTTGGAGTCACCCCTTGTTATGTGAATCAACCGTGGTATCACCTCAGTTACCGATAACAGCACGTGGAAACATCGATAAGTCATAGGACTTTTTGCCGGCACCCATTCCGCTTTGTGTCTAGAGTCGGTGATTATGTCTCACGTCACGTACAATCTTTTATGGGCCGAGGCGCAAACTGTGCTCGAAGAGGCGACGAAGATTGACGTTGAGCAACAGTCTGCAAAGCCGACGAAGGACCGCGATTTTGCTCGCAAGTATGTTATTAATTTGGCACAATGTTCACCCACCTCATTTTTGATAAACATTTAGGCCGGAGTGCGTCATCATATCGCATGCTTGTAACAAAGCAAACATTAATACAGTAAAAGAACTATGTTTGAAGCCTGAAATTGAACCCAATTAGCGCACATTGGAGTATTTTATGATGGGATATGGGGACTACTGATTGAGACTATTGTGAATTATCTCTTCCTCTTTCTCCTATAAAATGCATCATAGAGCCTGTTGTAGGTAGAGGTGAATTACCATTCAAAGCCCAACTCGAGGAAAAAAAGAACTTTCGAGGTTGGTTTATCATGATGATGTGTTTTGAAAATGGATGCTTCTCTGGGAAACCAATTTTCTTAGTTTCTTTCTTATTTTCTTAGTATTTCTTAGTTCTAGGCTTGTGAGGTATAATTTTCCACTAAATTTGGGACGTTGAATCAAATGGGGCGGGTCCCAGAACAATTGGCACCCACTGGAAGTAGTTGTAGGTCAGAATGGGTATCAATCTACCCATTTCAGGTATGGGGTATTTTGAAAGTGGGTTTCCGAGATTTCTTGTGGGGTATCATTTTCTACTAAAATTTGGACGCTGAATCGATTGGAACGAGTCTCCATGCTCCAGGTCCGAGGAGTAACCAACCCCTGTGAAAACATTTGCAGAGTTTTTGGTTAAATACTCATGTGTGTGATCAATAAATTGTGCAGAGTCGTCGGTACGCTGAACCTCCAGTACATCCGCGCCGTCAACATGCTCAACCAATGTTACGATCAAATCGTTCAACCGCAAAAAAGATTTCTCATTCGGAAATTGTTGGACGCCAGCATCGGGCGTATGCTCGAGTTGAAACACGAATTGGTCAATATTGACTTGTCAGAGTTCAGTTATTTCGACGACATCATGGTCGAGCGGAGGATACTGCCTCAAGAGTCCGAAATCAGGGTGAGTGTTGATGCCGAGCCAATAAATTCAGTGTACTGTCGTCGAACTGATTTCTTAGTTAATTTCTAAGGTTCCGACGTATTTTCGACGAGAGAGGGAAAAAGAGATTAGAGAAAGGCGACAAACTATCGATAGGATAATGAGAGATTTGGGATTTTATGAAGATGATACGACGGGAATCATCATGACGGAAATGAAAGCCATCAGGTTTGATATAATTTACCCTAACTATTAATTTTAGTTTTTTATTCAATTACGGCATTTTTCAATTTCGCGTCATAGACTGATCCAAACGCACGAGAGGGCTCGTCAGGGGAGGCTCAGAGCTCAATTTATGAAAGAAATTCGATCTTTGAAAGACAAAATCAAAGCCGAGCCCAAAGAGGAAGAGCTGGAAGAGGGTGCAAGAAAAGCAGCTTTGAAAATACAAAAGATATGGCGTGGGTAAGTTGATTTATGATCACAGCCTTGAATTTGTTATTCAGTGTATTTATTTTAAATATGCAATGCGTAATTCAGCAGCCAATAACATTGCCATTAGTAGATGGATGATGCGCAATAAATTAACATTGAATGTCGCAAAAACTGCATATGTCCCATTCAGTCTGGACAACCGTAACCCGCCTGTGCTGTCACCAGTTATTATCCACGATTTAAACTGCAGGGTATCACAATGTGCAACCTGCCAACCCGAACATCCAAGTCATTGTGCCAGATACCTAGGAGTAATTTTTGACACCAAAATGAAGTTCGAACAGCAAACAAAACACTAACTTAAAGCTCAGGAAACTCCTATATGTATTTTCATAGCTCGCACCGATCCTGGACCGAGATTTGTTAAAGCGAGTGTACGTTGTCTTCGTCGAATCCGTGCTTACTTACTGCCTCCCCGTTCGGAGCACGGGATGTACTTACAGCACATTGCTGGAGCCAATCATAAAAACGCAGAAAGCTGTCATTAGGAAAATCGTCAAGAAAAGCAGGCTTGAGCATACTGCACAACTTTTCCTGGAACTGCAGATTTTGCCTTTAATAAGTTTAATAAATTAATCGCTCTTAATAATATTAAGCAAATAATAAAAACAAAATACAACTTCCCATCTCACACAACAAACACCAAATTCAGTAACAACTATACAATTGAGTACCCTTTCTTCCGCACAACCTTCGCTCAGAAATCATACAAATATAGGGGCCTTCACGTTTTTGACAATCTATCTAAGGGGGAAAATTACTACACAATAAACTGACTGGACCAATAAAAAAACAGCTAATGATGTACTTCTTATCCAACTGTTAATTACCAAACGATGTAACCGTGACTACTACCTAACTATAGCTTTAGCTAAATTTAATTTATTTGCCTAGTAGTGCATGCTTGCGTACCGCCAGAACCCTGCTCATCCCCCACCACGAGCTCTTGCTCATATGGGGATTAATTTCGTAGGATATTATGTGATCGCGGCGGATTATGCCGGTTGTGTTAAACACAAATGTGCGCATCCGTTGTATTTTTTCGTGTATTCATGTGTTTAATTGAAATAAATGTATTTTAAAAAAATTTTTGAATATGTGTTTTTGAGATTTTTGGTACCTAGGCGTGTGGGGTATCATTTTCCACTAAATTTTGGAGGCTGAATCCAATGAGACGGGTCCCGGAACGATTGGCGCCCTCTGTATGCGGTTATGGGCCAAAATGGGGATCTACCCATCGGTTCTTTAAAACTAGATTTTCGGGACTTTTTGGGAGCGTGGCAAGCGGGGTGTCATTTTCCATTAAATTTTGGACAATGAAGCCATTGAGATGGGTTCCAGGCCGATTGGTGCCCATTGGAGGTGGGTATGGGTCGAAATACCTACCTATTGCTGAAGTCCGGGACACTCCACATTCACTGTTTCTCGCATACGTAGTGTTTTAAAATATTTCAATCATCTTTATCTAGATATATAACAAGAAGGAAAATACGTAAACGGGTCGTAGAAGAGATGCTACTCATTGGAATGCTTCCGGGAGCCTACACATCTGTGGCAGAGAGAACACGAGCTGAAGAAGTCAAAGAGGACAGGCGACTGCTTCAGGAGGAGCGACAACGGGAATACGAAGGAGCTTTGGTCACCATAAGAGAGGAAGTAAGAATATTAACGTTACATTTTTAGTGGGAAATCTCAATACATTTTTCGCCCTAGTGCGACAAAACAGGTAATATATTCCTCTTCGAATCAACTCAAACATCTATTTTGTGGCATAAGTCAGACAAATCCCGCAAATTTCCCTCTGGTGTGCCAATTTTTAGTGTTTTGTGATTTCTAAGCTCAAAATGAATATTCTCAAATGCTTCCTTTGTAAATTACACACTCTGGAACGTATTCTAACCTAACAGATTAAGAAGACCCGCGGCTCCGTCATGATGGAAGAGATGGGTGACGAGGTTCGCGCCTGGTTCATGGGTTATAAAGATCAAACCGGCAAATTTCCCGATTTGCCGACGGAAGAAGCCGGCGGTTCTGCGCTTATCTTCAGTCGGCAGGGACAAGCTGAGAGCGAAAGGAGCAAATCCACCGCACCTTCGTCCAAAGAGAGCAGTCAGTTTTATAACATTCTCGAGATGAGCTTTGCATTATTCAACTAACTTTTATCATGACTCTCCGCCAAGATTTGAATTAGTCGTTCATTGACAACTCTACGAAAATATGAGTCACTCAACCATAGCTTGGGGACTCCTGGGCGTTGAGCCTTCTACCACTAAGAAAATATTCTCATGCTGACCCGTGTCACTGCTATGAGATTTTTTTTTTTTTTTTTTAGATGAGGAACTCTTTTGAGGCCAGGTGTGATGCTTCGTGGTTAGATACTAGGGGCGGCATCCTCCAGTTATGTGGAAGTCCAATCCACTAAAACCTTACCCTCCCAACGGCCCAACCTAGTACTATTTATCACATGTCTTCGAGTTGGACCTAGGGCCAGTCTCAGTTGTCTGCTTGTTGCCGGGCTCTTCCTTCCTCGTTCTTTCTTCTGAGGAGAGTCTCTGTGTATTCTGCCGTTCTTTTCCATGCTTTTTCGCTTGATAAAATTCGTTGCACTAGCTCCTCCGGAGATGGTGAGTTCAGACCTAGTTCTGACCATAACTGTTCTCGTTGTAAACGCCATCGTTCATAGTCGAAGAAGGTTTCGCGCTGTCCTCCGTGTCTGGGCAGTGCAAACACCCTGGGCTCTGTGCGAGCCCCATCCGGTGTAGGTATTGATAGAAAAGTCCGTGTCCTGTGAGGAATTGCGTGAGGTAGTAGCTTACCTCACTGTGTGGCCTCTCCAGCCAGCCTCTCACTTCTGGTACTAGTCTCGCTGTCCATCGACCTCTCGGTTCATTGTCCCAGATGGTCTGCCAGTCGTTGAGTGTCCTTTACCGTTCTTCCTTGATCACTATTGCCTTCCTTGGTCCCATTCTTCTAACATAAATCCGTTTTCTGTCTGCAGCCAGTAAATGTATCGGGATGACCCCAGCCAGTACAAGAACAGCTGGCTTCGATACCGTTCTGTATGCACTTACTCTCCTTAACGCCTTACTATCCTCGCCGTTATACCGCAGTGTGCGACAGATAGTGCGTCTCCCCATGTCTCTGCTCCATACAGCATGGCTGAATTGGTCACTGACATGAGTAGCTTTCTCTTGCTTGGTCATGGGTACTGCTTAAGATTTGGAGGCATGATTGTCCTAAACCTCATCAATGTACACGATGCGCTCCTACTCATAATGTGATGTTGTCCCATCCTGTTGAAACCAGGGGTCTATGAATGAATGAATGAATGAAGATGTTTATTTAAGCTCAATCATGCATCTTACTTGAAAATAGTTTATGCAACAACATCACTTAGTGGCAATGGTTACACCGTCTGCCACGGGTTTTAATTTATTTATTTTGTTTTTTTATTATTATTTTTTTTTTATAATGCAAACATCCTCCGTTTTCTAATACTAATCATTAACTGCAAAAAAACAGGTTCTTTCATAATTTATATCCATAAGCTATCACAATTCTCACTTAACATACAAAGGTTTACACATAAATTACACATAAAATAACACATATTTACACATAAATGGTTGACGAGTATTTGAAACAACAGCGCTTTCTACTATGGCTTGGTAACTAAAGATGGTAACTTGGGTCGCTAGAAATAATTAAATTGTTCAATGAGGTACTTTCTGTATGCGCCCGCCGCGGTGATGTATCGACTTAGAGCTGTCCAGTTCTTTCCATTTAACCAGGCAATAAGCTCAATCCTGCTTAGCCTTGGCTTCCAACCAGGGGTCTATCAAATTAGTTTCTAGTTGGTGCTCAAAAAAATGTTTTTTAGATAATCAGGGGCAGCAGTTCTTGAACAATCATCCATCATCTTGAAGGGGTAAAGTTATAAATGTTCATGCAAAATCCATCTTAGAGACTGAATTGACATGCTTGAAGAACCTACATGTTTCCGTGTTGATCGTCTGAGTGGCTGCATTGCTTGCAATTGCAAGTCTCACTCAGTTCACATTGTCGGGTGTTCTCACTGTTGGAAGTCTTCCTGTTCTCCTGGGAATCGCTGTGGACTTCAAATCAACTAGCCCAGCATGCCGATACCATTACCCTGAGGGACGCTTTCAGCTCAGAGCACATTCAAGTGAAGTGGATGATAATAACGGCCATTTTCAAAAAACCTGCGCACTACGAGTCCACTGTGTCTACCTGTCCAAACCAGTGCATTGACTAAAAACAGGGTTGTGTGACGGTTACAGTGAGATCCCTCCCATCATCCTACCACAGGTCGATTCCTGGCGTTTCAGAACCAATTCATATCTTCGGCCCTGGCCTGTATAACAATTGCTACCTTTTTGCAACATGGCACAATATGATAGTCAAAATCAAAATTTGATACTAATTCTCCATTTTTCTTGCTAACATTTAAAAAACTGATCATTACTCAGGAACCCTCAACAGTTTGAACATTTCAACTTTTCTTCTATGTATGATTTTATTGCTCTAATATGAATGTTTTCTTTTCCATAGAAAAAATCAACCAGAAGCAAATATGCTGAAAAATCTACTTTTTATCACTTTCCAACTGAAAAAATAAAATAAATCAAAATCCAAATATCTAGGGTTCTGTCAGGAATTAGGGTACTTGTAGAATATAACGCTGAAACTACTACCTAGCATCCAGAAACATCCTGGGTACAAACAGTAGTTAACCCATCACTTCATTATCTTATTGAAATTTGAAATTCCTTTCGAATTACCAGAAAAAGGGGGGGAAGGGAAAGAAAAACGTGAAAGAGAAAGAAGAAGTAAAAAAGAGGCCGGACGACGAGGAAGATCTTGGCTTCAAAATGTCGTCGTCGGCGTTTTTGGCCGATTTGATGGTGGCCGGAGCCGATTACGACGAGAAGTGGAAAAATTTGGACGAGTCGAAAAATCCTAGTCAAAGATACTACGACGACATGATTCGTAAAGACAAAACGGCCGAAGTTGAAGCTGAACTACGAAAGGTATGGTGGACAACAAATTTTGAATACCTAGAAATAAGCTTGAGAATGTTCGTGTCAATAAGGGGCTCTTAGTGTAATGAAGAGCCCCCTTTTCCACAATAATGGTGATTGCAGATAGTGGACGAGCAGTTGAGAGCGGAACTCGAAGCACTTCAAGCAGCACTCGACAGGGACCGAGCTCGTAAAGGGAAAAAAGCGAAAAAAGCCGCAAAGAAAAAGGGCGTCGAGGAGGGAAGAAGGGGAAAAAGAAGAAAGAAAAAGACTTGACGCCGGACCGAACGACTGAGTCTCTCTTTGAAGAGTTGGTCACGAACGGAATTATCAAGAAATATCCCGAAGTCTCGATCACTAGTTTCGTCGGGGAAAAGTCTTACGCCAACCACGAGTTGAGGATGAAAGGGCTCGACCCGCCACCATCACTGGGGGACATCCGTCAAGTTGGTATCCGGATATTTTTAATTAACTTTTTGATTATTGTACCTAATAGTGACGTGCTCATACGTCATTTGTTACGAAATACCTGAAGCTAAAGGTAAAGGTCTGCTATGAACCATTCCATCTTGAAGGGCCTCACTGCCAGCAAAGGTCCAGGTCTTTGAAGCAGTCGTTGGGGCTACCCTCAGTTATGCTGCTCCAGCGTGGGGATTCTGGGAATTTGCTTTGCTTCTGTCCTTCGTTACATGCCTTTTTCATATGCCACAGTGGACTCGCAGGTACTTGATCCATCTAGAAACTGAGCTGAACCCAATCTTTGCACTGCCAATATCTCGTCAGTGTTGGGGGATGTCAGCTGTTGGGACGGCGAGTGGTTGTAGGGGTGATTGCCTCGTATCTGGCCAGAGAATTTTCTGTGATGGCTCTAAAATACATCGTCGACAACACCCCTGACCCGACTTTGCTGAGAGCCTCCACAGAAGAGATATTAAGGGCTGACATCAAGGACAGGAAAGAACATTTTTGGTCTTGCACCGAGCCTTCAGAGGGTTTATACTTTACCGGGAGCTGGATTTGGCTTCATGTGCGCCAGCCTGGCGTCGGATTCTAATATCCCACGACCTACATGTCGTGGTAGGTGTTCAAGACCAAGGCAGAGATGCTCTGCCTGAATGCAAAGCCTTTTGCCCCCATGCTCGCTCTGCTTTCTCCAAGAGTGGGAAGATTCATCTACCACTGCATATTTAGATGGGCTGGCGGTGGATCCTTCACCTCCTCATTTACAAACATGACATTGTATTAGGATGGTCTAAAAACAACCATGTTGGGAAGTTTATTTTGATTTTTGATCTGTAAATTGATACTCATGCTTTTTTAATGAACATTTTTTTTCTTCTTCTTCTTCTCTTATCTTCTTCTTGTTTTTCATACGTTTGTTTGAAATGAAAAGAGATAAACAAAGGAATCAAACACACTGAGCATGAAATATTGCCTGACATGATGAGCAACCAAGTATTCATTTATCTAGAGCAGGCAAGCCCAATTACGACCTTATTGCTTCAGATAAAAACAAACAGCAGAAAGAACAGTAGGATCAGAAGATTGCAGAAGACAGGCAGGTAC